>SJYX01014642.1:66726-98894 GCA_006410675.1 Oreotragus oreotragus
CCAGTAACAATAATGAGCAGGTGCAAGTGGAGTGCTCACTTTGCAAGATCTGCTTGCTGTCACTTCTCACTAAACCCTTGGAATCTCCATGTTGCTCCCTCCCCAGACATAACCATTCTGATTTTTACATCACTTGCTGCTGCTGCTTCATTCTGTCCAACCACTTTTCTTTCCCCCCTATTAAACCTTTTAGGAGAGGTGCCTCCTCCAAGAGAGATGGGCTGATTGCCATTCCCCAGGTGACCCTGGGCAAGGGGCTGGTGGCAGGCCCTCTGGGGCTCAGTGTGGGGCTCTGCCCACAGAGCTGGTCCCGCCTGGGGCCCCAGCGGCCTGGCAGGAAGGGCAACTTCCTGTCTCTCTCCTGAGTGTCCTTTCCGCCATCCAGGCGCCCAGCCCTTGGGACCCACCTGAGGAGGAAATTTCACTTTGCTGTGTTGAGTTGCCCAGTCGTGTCTCACTCTTTGCAGCCCCATGGACTGTAGTCCGCCAGGCTCCTCTGTCCATGGGGATTTTCCAGGCAGGAATACTGGAGTGGGTTGCCATGCCCAGGATCAAACCCAGGTCTCCCACATTGCAGGCAGATTCTTTACCATCTGAGCCACCAGGGAAGCCCAAGAATACTGGAGTAGGTAGCCTATCCCTTCTCCAGGGGATCTTCCTGACCTAGGAATCGAACCCGGCTCTCCTGCATTGCAGACGGATTCTTTACCAGCTGAGCTACCAAGGAAGCCCAGAGTTCCACTACCCACTACCTACCCCAGAGGGCTGCAGAGGGTGCAGGAGAAGCCTCGAAACTACCATGTGCCTTGAACTCTTGCTTTAAAAACATTACAAAAAGAAAGTATCTTTACTCCTGTAAAATTTGGGAACTTTCAGAAAAATGCAAAGAGGGTTAATGCTAATGGACCTTCCAAAGCCTGCCAGACAGATCATTCTGCATCTCGCCCTTTCCCTTGTCTGGTCCAGGGGTACAAACCAGCAGCGAAGGTGACAGAGACAGTGGGTTAACACGGGAAGTGGCTGGAGGATAAACTGGCGTGGCGGTGTGGGGAGGAACCTCCTTGTCCAGACAGGCACTAGTGTTGGCGCCGCTGTGGGCCAGGCCCTGTGCTGGGTCTTATCTGCCCTCTCGCATGCATATCCTTTCCCGGGGCAGCGGTGCCCGCTTTGTGTGGATGAGGGAGCTGGCATCGTGAATGGAAGGGTGAGATCTGGGTTTCTGGGTGTCCAGCGTGTCACAGGCAGCCTGTGTGTGTGCTTCTCTCCCCAGGTGCCCCCAGCGAGGACCCCCAGTTCCCCAAGGTGCAGTGGCCGCCCCGTGAGCTCTGTTCTGCCTGCCACAATGAACTCCGGGGCACGCCTGTGTGGGACCTGGACAACATTCTCAACTTCTTGAAGACCCACTTCTCCCCAAGCAACATCGTCCTAGACCTTCCTTCAGCTGGGCCGGGACCCCGGAGGGGTGCAGAGAGGATGGCAGTCATCCCAAAACAGGTGGAGCTGGAGCTGGCAACTGGAAATGTTACCCTGGCCCCTGAGAAGGCTGAGATCCCGGTGGGCTCAGGGATAAAGGCTCCTGGAACCACCAGCCCAGTGGCGGGACTTGGGGCAAGTCACCCCAAGATGCAGGCTGGCCTTGGTGCGGCCACAGATGAGCAAGACCCGGGAGCTCCTGGGCATGCAGTGGAGCTTCACGGGGATAAGCTGGAGCAGCCAGAGGGGGAGCAGCGCTTGAGCAGGAGAGATACAGGAGCTGTGGTGTTGGCCGAGTTCCTGGCGGGGAGGAACCTCCCCGGAGGCCCTTCAGAGCTGGGCCGAGTGGGCCGCAGCTCCCAGCAGCTGGTGGGCATCCCTGACGGGGAGCCCGAGGCTGGGGCCGGGCAGGGCCAGGGCCAGTGGCTTCAGATGCTGGGCGGGAACTTCTCCCACCTGGACCTTAGCCTCTGCGTGGGGCTCTACTCCCTGTCCTTCATGGGCCTGCTGGCCGTGTACACCTATTTCCGGGCCAGGATAAGGGCTCTGAAGGGCTATGCCAGCCTCCCTGCCGCCTGAACTGTCCAACCCCGGAGAGGGACAGGATAAGAAGCTGCCGTCCACGGGCTCTTCCAGCCCTCTCTGCCTTCCTCCCCTTGCTCCTTGTCCAGGGACACCCAGCAAAACCAATTGCTGAGGTGAAACCTCCCCGGGGCTTCTGGAAAGGGATGGTCCATAGACAGGGAGACGTGCAGAGGGCCTGGGTTCATCTGCCAGCACAGGCAAGGGCAGCCTTGGGCAGCGGGGTCGGGAGGCTCCGTCCCCGGCCTCTCAGCGCCAAATTCCTCTTTTTCAGCTTATTTGAAGTCCTGCCTCATTCTCCCCGAAGCTTCAGTGTTTCCCGCTTGGTGTTGGCCCTAAACTGGGGCCAATGAGGCTGCAGTGTCCAAGGTTTCCCCTCTCCGGAGGAGGGGCCCCAGGACTGGAGTGGACCCCCTCCCTGCTTCCCAGGACTCCGTCCATCCTGCTGCAAAAAGCCCTTTGCGCCAGAGAAGGAAGGACTGCCTGTGGCCCTCTGTGCCTGCCCGTCCTCCAGCCCCTCATACCCTCCCCTGGTCCCTGGGTGGGGTTTGGCTTTGAAAGCTTCTGGAAGTCCTGTTCTCCCAGGTGAGGTCTTTGGGAGGAGTGCCTCTGGCTGGCTGCCTTCCCAAACCTTGGGTACAGGAGGAACACAGGCTGGAGCCGGTGTGTGACGGTACTGGGCTGGGGTGTGGGGTTCACGGAGGGCTCTCTGGGTCTCTAGTGCCTTAGCTGTGAGAGGGCCAGTGAAGCCTTTGCTCTGAATGTGCTTTCTGCATCGGGCTCAACCCATCTCTCCGGTCTGGGTCTTCTTTTGATTTTAGTCTCCAAAATAGATTCTAATCTGTGACTGGTGGGGTTAGCCAAAGTGAGGAGAGCGCCATTCCTCTCAAGGGTCACTTCCCATCGTGTAGAGGTTAAAAGGGTCAGAGGGGAGGGTGACGCTGTCCGCAGGCTCGATTCCCACTCCCCTCCACTGTTAGCGGGGGCTGTGGAATAAATTATTTTGTTAAGGCAAGCACCGGTGTGTTCTTTAACTTGCTACTAGCGTCCAGTTCTGGATTGCTGTTGTTGACTCACTCAGTCGTGTCCAGCCCTTGTGACCCCATGGACTGTAGCCCATCAGTCTCCTCTGTCTGTGGAATTTCCCAGGCAAGAATACTGGAGTGGATTGCCATTTCCTCCTCCAAGGGATCTTCCCAACCCCAGGGATCGAATCCGTGTCTCCTGCATCGGCAGACACATTCTTTACCGCTGGGCCACCCAGGGAAGCCCGTCCAGGTCTGGAGAGAATATGCAAAACCCAGCCTCATCTGGGATCCAGTCACCTCACGGGGAATCAGGGGACCTTGTCACAGCCCCTCACTCCTGGACGGGCCAGCCCCCACTGCCCACAGAGCTCTCTGTGCCCGGAGTCCCTCAGTGCCACCTCCTCCCTACCCTCCTAGGGAGCCCCTGGCCGGGTGCCCTCAGTCCTGCTCCAGGAACCTTGGCTTGCACCTGCCTGGCCCTCCTCAGCCAGGTGGCCTACATCTCCACTCTCCCTGGAGGAAGGAGAGAGGACTTGTTTGTGAGAGCCGGCCTGGACTGGCTGCTCAGCAGGGAGGAGTCAGCCAGATTAGAGAGACTGCCCCTAATCCGGCCTGCTGGGTTTTACAAGGATCAGAGCCGCTGATAATGAACCTCATTAAGGGGGAGCAGGAGCCTCAATCCGATTTGGGGTTTTCTCTTTGACATCTTCCTCTGCTCGGATGGCCTCAGCACCGGATGGATGGAGCAGGTGGGTTGCCAGGCCTGCTCCTCTGCTAGGGCAGCCGGGTGGGGAGGAGTTGACCGCCCCCTCTTCCCTGCTTTGATAGCCCTGAGTCACCTCTTTAGCTGCCTGACCACGTGAGTGGATGGCGGCTTTGAGTCTCTCTGTGGGCCTCTCTTCTTCCCTAGAGTTCCCTCTCTCTGTCCCCGCTCTAGTCATCCACCGGTCTGCTCCATCTGCCCAGGCCATCTCTACTTATCTTCCCCTGCCCCACCAGGCCCTGGTTTAGAGGCTGACAGGCCCACAAAAGGGTGAAAGAGGACCCCAGCCCTCGCCGGGCCAAGACCACTTGAGTACTCCTGTATCTCCACCACCTGGTACCTGACATGATGCCAGAAGCAGAGGATTTCTACCAGCCAGCCCTTACGGCTCCAGTGACTGTATTTTCTAAAACCAAGCTCAGGCGTTCAGAATTAGAACTAGGCTGGAAAAGGTGACTCTGTGACTCCCCCCGGTGTCCAAAGCAGGGGGTAGGGGCTTACTTGGGGCCACGGGGGGCCCTGGTGGTGGCTGTGGGTCTTCGTCCTCACCTTGGCCCCTGGCAGACGGCCTGAGGAGCTTTCCACCCTGTCCCAGTCCCTCTGATTGATACACAGGGGTGGGCCTCCTGAGCAGGACTGCTGCCTTTCACCTTGATTTCCCCAGGGCTCTCAGCAGCATCAGCATCGATAAACCGGCTTCGCCCACCAGCTGGTCCCCTCCCCCACCCGGGCTGCCAGCCTGGAAGCCGGGGGCGTCTGCAATTTGAGCACCACCTGCCTGTCCTTCCAATTTGTTTTCTGCACCTTAGGAGAGCTCCCCTGCAGGAGAGGGTCCTCAGAGGACCCCTGCAAAATAAAGGGTCCTCGTTCCAGGGCCTGACAAACTCACCTCTGCCTGGGATGTTCCATACTGACTTCGGAAACGATTTCCTAGAGGAGGGGCAGCTGTGCTGGGTGTTGAAAAATGTTCCAAGGAAAGTGAAGAGGAAAAAGGACATCGCAGGCAGAGAGAGCACGTGCCAACTCCAACAAAGGAAAATCACAAATACAAGAAATTCTAAGCAAAAAGCTTTAAAAGACATTTGAGAATATTCTTCCCAATGCTGCACTGGGCTAGAAGCTGGGGATAAACAGGAGAGAGACATGGTGTTATGGAGCTTACACTCTAGAGGAAAAGACAGACAGGTGAAGGGAAAAAAAAAGAAGATTGTGGTAAGTGCTCTGCAGGGTAGAGAACGGGAGGTGGGTGGGGAGGCTTCTCTGAGAACTGAAGGAAGGAAAACCCAGAAGGGATTCTACGGGCAGTGGTGGAGGGGCTGCTCCATACAGAAGCCACCCCTGGGCTGTGGAGGCCCCAGAGAGGTGGCCCACCTCTCCCCTGGCTCCTCCCCGTAGCCTTGGCACAGGCTGTTCGTGGCAGAGGCTGATGTCGCCTCCCCAAGCCTTGGTCTCTGCCCTAGAGGACAGCGTGCTTATGAGTGGGGTGTGATGGCCTCCAGCGGGTCACTGGAGTGCACAGGGCTTAGTCCCTCTGCTCACCCTCTCTGCCCCTTCTCTCTAGGTGTCATCTGTGCCTATGCAAGGCTAGGGTGGGGAGGCGGGGCCCGACCAGTACCAGTCATGGGTACCAGAAAGGGAGGAAGAAGTCTAGAAGTCACCAGACGAAGAAGGTAAGGGGCCCTCTGTCAACAGGAGGGGTAAAGCTAAGAGCGACAGTCATGGGGGCATTGGCCTTGGGCGTGTTGAGGAAGACTCCACAAACATCTGCTTCGATTCTCGGGTGAGTGCCACCTGGCAGGGCTGGCAAGTTGCCAGGTGCTTCTTCGGCAAGACTTGCTCATCTCTACACAGAAACAGCAAAAGGCCCTTCCCTGGGGGTGGCCGGACTCTCTGGGAGGAAAGTGGGCCCCAGGGCTGCCTGATAATCCCCTTCTTCCACCATCGAAATGGTGCCTCTTGCCCTCACCAGGGTCTTCCTGGGAGCCTCTGCCACCTCAGAATCAAAGCTTGTGGTCTGAGGGTAACAGAATCTCGTCCATCTCGAATCTGCTCTACACTGTCCTCATCACGTTTGCAAACCTCAGCACTTCTCACGGTCACACAGTTTGGCACATGATCATTTGAGGAAAACCCAGCTGAGGTCCCATTTTTGCACCATACATTGAAATAAATCCCAGTGATGAAAAAACACCTAGGGAAATATAGCCGAATAGTGTTTTTGTTAGCATAAGGACAATGGAAAAAATAGGTGAGAGTTTGATCTACTTGATAACACCAATTTTTAAAAATAAAGTTTAAAATAAAATCAAGACACATATGAAAAGAACTGGGAAATATGTGCAATAAGAATTACAAAGGGATATGTCTATTATGATATATGGTAACTGGAGAAAGATCAGTTTGTGAGTATTGACGTAAGATGTCCAAGGATACATTTCTATAAACATAAATATTACTATTTATTTCTATCTTCATTAATATATATACATATTTAACAACATAATTATTAAATATAATTTAATGTAAATAAATTATTTAATGTAATATATCCATATATTTTAATAATGTGATTTATAACATTGTTACATATGTATGTTAATGTTTAGAAAAAGTCTAGAAGAATATACACCCAAACTATAATCAGTACAGTTATATCTATAAAGCGAGGTTGCTGCTGCTAAGTCGCTTCAGTCGTGTCCGACTCTGTGCGACCCCATAGTTGGCTGCCCACCAGGATTCTCCAGGCAGGAATACTGGAGTGGGTTGCCATTTCCTTCTCCGATGCATGAAAAGTGAAAGTGAAGTCGCTTAGTCGTGTCCAACTCTTAGCAACCCCATGGACTGCAGCCTACCAGGTTGGGTGGACTTAAAACAGGGTTGGGACTGGAGTGAGCAAGGGAGGTATATAGGGTGCAAAATTAAAGGAAGCATTTATCTACAGGGTTCCAGTAGGACAGGTCAGCCTCTGAGAGTGAGTGCCTCCTTAAATTTGGTGCCCGGGTGCCTCCATGGCCTCACCCTAGCTCTGGCTCTGACTTAAATACTTAAGTTTGTTATTGAATTTTTGCAATAAAAGTTTTTGAAAAGAAAAAATAGCAAGGAAAAGAAATGGAACTAAAGGATCTTTCAGATCTATCATAAATAAGAAAAGCATTAAAGCCCTATTAAAAATAATGAACCAAAGTATTAAAACCAAAAGAGAGATGCCCCTTCTATCTATCCTGTTGGCAGAAATGGAAGGGGGAAAAAAAAACAGTGGTTGCTAGAGTGGGAGGAAATGAGATGCATCTGTTATCTATTGCTGTGTAACAAACCACTCCAAAGCTTAGCAGTTTGAAACAGTAACAGTCATTCATTTTGATCATGAATCGGCACCTTGAATAGAGTTCAGCTGAAAACTGTCTCATCTCTGCTCCTTGCAGTATATCTGAGTGTGGTCCATCCGGCAAGTTGAGGCTGGCTGTCCCCCGGAAACTCAGCTAGACAGTGGGCAGGAGGCCTCTGCTCCTCTCCATATGGAACTCTCTGCGGGTTTCTTGGGCTTCCTCACAGCATAACAGCTGATCTCCAAGAGCAACCATCCAAAGAGAATAAAATGAGAGTGCAGGGCAGTTTTCTGTGCTGGCCTCAAAAGCCAAGTAGCATTGCTTATGTCATTCATTGCTGGTTGAGGCAGATTTAAAGGCTTACCTGGGATGCAGCTGCAAAGGCCTTCCCTGGTTCAAGAAGGAGTCCTAGGTTCCACCTTTTGATGGGGCAGTGATAAAGTTCTGGAAACTATATGAGATGGAACGGATTGTTGAGATCACCTTAATACAATCTGCTTCAGAGCACTCTCAAACACTGATAGTGGTATTATAAACTGATATAAATTTTGGGAAATGTGTAATTTTTAATGTAATGTAACTGGTAATAAGTTTTAAAAGCTTTAAGAAAATATGTAACCTTTGATCCAACAATTCTACTTTTAGAATTTATCCTGGGAAAGTAATTGAGGATACATACTAAGATTTGCTATATAATAAATATTTATAATACCCAAATAACATAGACCTACAGTCTAAGTTAGGAAATTGATTAAATTCTGATACATCATTACAATGAAATACAACACAGCCAACATAAATGATTTGAATGTGTACTTTTTAACCTGAATATATTTCCACATCATATTGGTAAGTGAAAACATGAAGTTGCAACAATAGTATGATCTTATTTTTTAAAAAAGAAACATACATATACTTATGGATACCGAATGTAGACCTGGGATACACACACCAAAAAAATAGTGGTTAATAGTGAGTGGTGGAGTCATAGGTATTTGTTTCTCTTTTTATGTATCTGTATTTTCTTATTTGCATTAAATAAATATGTATTACTTGTACAGTTGAAAACACTTTTAACAGGCCAAGAATATGAACTGTCAATTCATAAAAGAAGAAATACAAAGATCAAAAAATATATGAAACAATTTTTCAATAATAAAGGAAGTGAGAGATTAATGTAGTATCTTTTCTATACATCATGCAACAATAAAACCTGATACTGGAAAGGTGATAATGTATGTTGGCAGAATATTTCTGAAAAAAAAATCCATCTTAAAGATGTTTATGCCCTTTGATTTAGTAATTAAACTGCTCAAAATGTAAGAAATAAGAAAGAAAATAATCAGAAATACTGAGCAAAACCTGGAACCTACCTACAGAAGACCTGCCCCCACAGGGTGCAGTACCCACAGGGCAGCTGGGTTTCCCAGAGCTGTGGTTCCCACCTCTTCCTTTCGCATTCCCTGTTTGGTGGCCAAGAGGCAGTTACCATTTATCATCACATCTGCACTGCTGATTTAGAAGAGGGCAATACTTCTCCACATCCGTCTCTTTAACTCCACGAGTCACGTTTCAAGGAAAATGAAGAGAGCATTATCTGTGAAGAACGTTCCTATATACTTGATACTCAGCAGAGCTCCATTTTAAAATGGAGCTAGCTTACTGTATTTCGGACCTCAGATGCCTGCCCCATGGGCATTTGAGTTGTGATCTGACTTTAGACTCAGCTGAGATCTCACTCTCACTCCATCAGGAAAGCCCTCTGAGCCCCTCAATCCTGAGTCAGGCGTGCCCACCCCATGAGAGCACTTGCCACCCAGCAGCATGATCTCCTGGCTGTGGCCTCCTCCCCCGTCTCCTCTGAGCTCCATGAGGACAGTCTTCCCCTCTTCCACTGGAACGCCAGGACTTAACACAGTGCCTGGCCCATCACAGGTGGCCAGATGTCTTCTGAATCAATGGGCCTATATCCTGGGATCTGCATCTCTCAGAGCATGGTGCTCCTTTGTATCCCCCTTTCAGTGCCAGTGAGTGCTTTGAGCCTCACAGATGCTTAGAATAATGTGAGGCTGAGTGGAAAACAAGACTGTAGTAATGATTAAGGTGGTGTGCTGTGCTCAGTTGCTAAGTTGTGTCCAACTCTTGGTCTTCCCTGGTGGCTCAGTGGTAAAGAATCTGCTTGCAATGAGGAGACCTAGATTTTATTCCTGGGTCGGGAAGATCCCCTGAAGAAGGAAGTGGCAACCCACTCTGGTATTCTTACCTGGAGAATCCCATGGACAGAGGAGCCTGGTGGGTCACAGTCCATNGCTGTGCTCAGTTGCTAAGTTGTGTCCAACTCTTGGTCTTCCCTGGTGGCTCAGTGGTAAAGAATCTGCCTGCAATGAGGAGACCTAGATTTTATTCCTGGGTCGGGAAGATCCCCTGAAGAAGGAAATGGCAACCCACTCTGGTATTCTTACCTGGAGAATCCCATGGACAGAGGAGCCTGGTGGGTCACAGTCCATATGGTCACAAACAGTCGGACATGACTGAAGGGACTTAGCATGCATGCACACACGCATCCAGCTCTTGTGACCCCATGGACTCCTCTGTCTATGGGATTCTCCAGGCAAGAATACCAGAGTGGATTGCCATTTCCTTCTCCAGGGCATCTTCCTGACCCAGGAATTGAAGCCACATCTCCCACGTCTCCTGCACTGGTAGGCGAGTTCTTTCCCACAGAGCCACATGGGGAGGTTGCCCACTATAGTAAAAGGATATTTTAGAGTCAAGAGACCTGGGTTCAGATCCTGCTCCTGCTCCTCACCAGCCACATAACCTTGGCAAGTGCTTCTCTGAGCCTGAGTTTCTTCATCTGTAAAGAAGGCGCCACAGGGCTAAAAGTGTATGTGACAGGGCTTGGCACATCATAGAGGGTCAGACATAGTCCAATGATCAATACCATCAGCTTCTCTCCTAATCACGGCAGACTAGGGATTGGGAAGGGGGTGGACTCTAGAGACCCAAGCAACAAAGGAAAACCAGGTGGCCGACACCCCTGGCTGCTGGAAGCATCGGGCCCTGGGTGTTGGAACTGGCCTGAAGGCCCGGCTGCTCCCTCTGGCTGTGAAACAGCAGTGCCAGGGCCTGGCTCCCACAGCAACTTAGGGTCATTCCTCCAAGACAGGAAGCTCCATGTGGTCAAAGTCTTCTCTCTGAGGCCAGTCTCATTCATGGCCAACCACAGGTCAGACCACAGGCAGTAGCCCGAACCGTGGGTGGTAAAATGGACAAATTACCCTGACCAGTTCCAATTTCCACTCTCCAGGAGCAATTCCCCCCAGGCCGGTTGCAGAGCCGCAAGTGTGAAATGCGGCCTTCATGGTGGATTACCCGCCTAAAGGAAGCTGTCATCTCCAGGCGTCAGTGAGAGCCCGGGGCTAATTCTGCTTCCTCCTGGGAGAATTCCTCTCTGTGAGGAGCCTGTGGCCTGAGCAACCCTTCCTGTCACGGCTGCCCTGTTTCTGTGACAGAAAAGACTGAATCCATGCCGTGTGTGTGTGTGTGTGTGTGTGTGTGTGTGTGTGTGTGTGACAGCAGGCCACTGCCACACGTGCTGCAGCCTGGGAAACACATCCAACCCTCTTCTAGAAAGCTTTGGGCGGGCATCTCCTGAAGGGCAGTGACATTCAGAGCTAATAGGTATGCAGTACCGTGCCCTCCAGGGCTGGAGTTCTAGAAGCCGAGGCCCAATATAATTTCACTGTAAAGGGTTTCATTATAACTCGGCCCTGGGATGGCTGAGGTGCCCAGGAGCCCTGAGAAGTCCTCTCCTCTTCAGGAAGAGCAGAGGTTCACAGAGAAGTTAGCATGAGGGGGCAGGGGTAGGAGGAAAGAGGGGGAGCCCCAAGAGTGAGTAGGTGGGACGTGGCCTAAGCAGGGGTCTGAAGGAATAGTCTGTTGGTTGCAACTTGATCCAGCAGACAGCAGGGGCTGGTGGGGTGTTTCAGCAGGAGATGGCACAATCTCGGGTATTTTTCAGCAAGATGTTTCTGGTATGAGAGGTTCAGGTCTGAGGCCCATGTTCTCAGCCAGTACATGTAAGACCTCGGTGGGGCGGCCCAGATGTGCTCTGATCTTTGCCCAGCTCCCCCCGCCCACAACTGTCTCTCTGGCCACCCTCATGGGCACACCAGGCTGGACAGTAAGATTTGTGGGCCCCCCAAGTTTCAGGATCTCTCATTCCATGGGCTGTCATCTGTGTTCTACTCTCCACCAGAAATCCTTCCCTACCAAGCTCCTATCTGGAATCCGATGACACCTCCTCTGAGAAGCCTTCCTGGCCCTCCTCACACACACATACACACCCCGCAATCAGGCTATTCCTCCCCTGACCTCTGTAGGCCAGCAACATCTTTTCCTCTCTTGTTGCTCCCATCGCATTTGGACCCGTGTTGACAACACGGCCTCCTCCATCAGACTTGAACTCTGGGGAGGCAGGGGCTGAATTTTTTCCATTGCTGTTATCGCCCTGTTGGTTATCCTGGCTGCTCAGCGAGTGGTTGACGAATGAAAGCACAGCCTCCACTCGCACTGGGAAGGAAGATGCTTCCTAACTTTGCTAGCACCCATCTTCTCTCTGTCCAGGCCAGTTCAGCTCTCTCTGCCCTGACTGCACTCAGCACCCTAGGGAAAGCAGAGATCCCAAAGAAGTATTTTGTTCTCAGAAGCACTGTGAGATGTGTCCATTGATAGACTCTTCCTGGTGAGGTTTTGGCACACAGGGTCTTCCCTGGTGGCTTAGAGGGTAAAGCGTCTGCCTGCAATGCAGGAGACCCGGGTTCAATCCCTAGGTCAGGAAGATCCCCTGGAGAAGGCAATGGCACCCCACTCCAGTACTCTTGCCTGGAGAATCCCAGGGACGGAGGAGCCTCGTGGGCTATAGTCCATGGGGTCACATAGAGTCGGACATGACTGAGCGACGACACACACACACACGTCTCCAGCAGAGCTCACACACACAGGGGTCCCAAGCCCCCAAGTGCCATGCCTTCGTGAAGCTTAGTCCCAGAACTGGTGCAGGGTCACACCTGTTGTGTTCTGTTGGTTAAAGTAAGTCACCGGCCCAGCCCAGGTGTGAGGAGCAGAGACTCCACAAAGGCACAGGTACTAGAGATGTTCATTCGGCATCACTTGTGTGACACACGACCACATGACCTTTTCTGACTAATATAAGCCCCACAGGTATACTCCACATACATGGTCTGGTATGTGTGCGCTTTGAGGATGTGGTCACATAGGTGGCAGCCATATTTTTTCTTTTAAGTGGTAGGACAGATGTTAATCAGTAATTCATTTTCCAACAGGAAGAGTCCATCATGAGTAGAACTCAAACTGGATTTTGTAGAGGTGAAAGGGCATTTTAAAGGGAGAAGGAGGGAGTAGGGAGGGGAGGCAAACCGGGGCTTAGTACAGTCAGGGAAGTGAGTGGCAGCTTATTTTTGAGAGCAATTCATTTTTGTGTTTTTTAAGGAAAATAGTCAACAATCTAAAATTCAGTTAAAAACCACAGCCCACTTTGGAAAATGCCAAGATTGAATTGTGAATTTTGGAGATCACCTCTCATCACTGTAGTTTAAATAAATGGTGAAAAAGCAAGTCACTCCAAATGGTAATTTTGTAACTATTTACAATAATTTAGGTTCTAACTATGAAGCATATGTAACACACACACTAGCAAAATGACTCTTTCAACTAAACCTACTGAAAAGCAAAACTTGGTGGGAAGGGCTCATCCTGGGCAGAACTGCCTGGAGGTGGTCCTGGCTGCTTCTGAAGAGCGAGCCCGTGACACCTGCTGGGTCCATACAGAGACCCCCAGATGCCTGCCCCGCAGGGCCCACAGACTTAACTCTGCAGGGCAGGCAATGGGCAGCTGCTTCCTGCCTGAGGATCTGGTCCTGTGATGCCTGAGGTGGCCTGAAAGGGGGGCCAGGACTTGGCTAGAAGGGAAGAAGCAGCATGCACCCTGGGTCTAGGGCAGCACCCTGAGGACCAGCGGGTGGGAACGCCCAGCCTCGTCCCAGCGAGCTGCGCTGATGCGGGAGACTCATGTGGCTTTTCCTGTGTCTTGGAGTCTGGGTTGTTATCCCAGGCTTTCTTCTTCTCCTTTAACTCTCATTACAGGGACCACGTGGTCCACATAATAAAGTCCAAACAGTGCCATGGGAGAGCAGGAAGTACATAAAGAGCCAGGGACGATTAGGGGTGAGCAGTGAGTGGGGCCCTGACAGCTGAGTTAGTTCGAGTCCCCAGCCGGTGACCACGCTGATAACAGGCCCCGCAGCCTAACCAGGCCTGACAGGGCCACGCTGGCCACCTCGGGAGCAGCTGCTGCTGGGAGGGTGTGTTCCTCCAGGTCTCGGGCGGCAGCAATGCATTACTTACAAACTCAGTTGCTCCTTCATCCCTTTGTGTAACATACATTTCCAAAGACCCCCTAATATACAGGGTTCTACATAATATACAGGGTTCTACGCTTGGAGCTGGAAGCATAATGGCAAACAAGACAGTTTCTTTATTGAGGGGCCTGAGGACTTCGTAACAACGTTTATTATCATGTCCGAGTCTTTGTGACCCCATGGACGGTAGCCCACCAGGCTCCTCTGTCCCTGGGATGCTCCAGGCAAGAATACTGGAGTGGGTGGCTGTGCCCTCCTTCAGGGGATCTTCCCAACCCAGGGATCGAACCTGCACCTCTTACATCTCCTGCACTGGTAGGCGGGTTCTTTACCACTAGCGCCACCTGGGAAGCCCTGTTAAGGGCCAAATCCTGAGCACAGTGATTTCACTTGTAATGGTGAGAGGCAAGTGTTCCTCTCTCCATTTTCTTGTGGTTGAGTAACTGGCCCAAACTCTCCAGCACGGGGGCCGCTAGTGAATGAGATCGCCTTTGGAGAGCACAGCTAGTGAGAATCCACGGTACTCGAATGCCTTCTCAGAGCCGCCCAAGAGGATCGCCATGCCTGGGTGGCTGGGACAGGGCAGAGGCACACAGGGAACGTGCATTATCAGGGGTGTTGTTGTCATGAAGATGCTGGAACCCCCAGAAGGACTTGCCCTCTGTCAGCAGGTATTCTAACAGGTGCGGGGAGCGTTGGGGGAGGGGGTTCTCAGAGAGCAGGGGTCTTGTCCACACTGTTTGGACCCTGGGGGCCTGGGAAGCTACCTCAGGGAGGGTGCCAGGCCATCTGCAACACCTGCCAGCTCACAGGGCTACTGGTACCTTCAGGGGCTAAATGCTTGCCCTGACAATTGAGCAGCAGGTAGGGGCTGGTGGGGCTTACCTGAGCCCATCACTGGGCAAGAGCAGCTTTCTCTAGACAGACCCTGGGTTGGAGGGCAGGGGCAGGGCTTCTCCCTTCCTGCCGCCACCAACGGCGTGGCTATCCTGCTCACAGCCTCGAGCAGGGGGCATCCTGTACCGCACCCAGCACGCACTGCCGTTTCTGAGCACCCCTGTTCCTGCCCTCCTCACAGAACACAGATTTCTTGCTACGTGGGCCAGTACAACCACCCCAGCAATATAAATACACAGTTTAACCCTTGGTGTAAAAGTCAAGCTCACTTGAGGCTAAAATTCTGTGTCCCCAGGGCACTCGGGGGAGCCTGAGATGTCTGAGTCTGCAAGAGGAGGGTCACATAATATACTCGACTAATCCTGGCCAGGGTCAGGGACGATGCACCATTCACTGAGTGTTCGCAGAGCTCTATGTCGCGTGCACTGACACTTCTCCTTGTTCGGGAAACGGTGTACTGGCTCTCCTCGTGATACATTTCAGGTGCTTTTGTTAAGCAAACAAAATGATCTTACAGCCAGAAACTGAAGGAAATCAAGTAAAACTCGTTCAGTATGAAGGAGAGGAGGCACCATCTCTTTAAAAGGCTCATGGACAGCAAGATCTAGAGGCCAGTCAAGCTGGTTTAGACGGGCCTGTGAGTCAGGGCCCTATCCCACTGGTGCTAGGAAGGAGAGGGCTGATAAGTGGGCCTCAGGCACGGAGCCTCAATCTAGACCTTTCTGCCAGAGCTCAGACACAGTGTGACCTGTATTAACATACAACCAATCGGAGAAGGCAACGGCACCCCACTCCAGTATTCTTGCCTGGAAAATCCCATGGATGGAGGAGCCTGGTGGGCTGCAGTCCATGAGGTTGCTGAGAGTTGGACACGACTCAGTGACTTCACTTTCACTTTTCACTTTCATGCATTGGAGAAGGAAATGGCAACCCACTCCAGTGTTCTTGCCTGGGAGAATCCCAGGGACGGTGGAGCCTGGTGGGCTGCCGTCTATGGGGTCTCACAGAGTCGGATAGGACTGAAATGACTTAGCAGCAGCAGCAATAGCTAATAATAACCCGGAGGAAATCAGTATGTGCGTTTAGGTAGCGCAACAGCCCCAGAGAGTACTTGTTATTATGCCCATTTTACAGTTGAATTTGTTTTTACCATTTACTAGTCCATGAATGTATCATGTATCAGTGGACGTGTCTGTCCCTTGTATTTCTCTGTGTCTCCTCCCTGGTGCCAGATTCTGCCCATTCAAACCCCGCCTCCTGTGCATCTCCTCACTTTTATTCCTGCCCTTTCACTCATCTGATCCCCTTCTCTTCTCCCTTCCTCTGCTATCCGGACCCTCCCCATCGGCTAGCCATCTGACCTCTGGCCTCTCCCAGCCCCGCCCCAGGCCTAAAGCAGTCCAGTCCCAGCTCTGTCCTCCCTGGCCTTGCCTGTCCTTGTTTTTGGCCTGTGTTGTTTTGGCCAGGTGCGCCCATTTAAAGAGTCTGGGGGCTGTGAGTGGTGGGGGAAGGGTCCTCCCGGGGTGAGCTGCGGAGCAGGGGCGGCTGGGCCCCCGGAGGCCACCGGCCTGGCTCCCAGGGGCGAGGGACAGAGCTCCCGGGCTCTGGGGTGGAGGTGCTGGGCCGAGCTAATCACCTAAATGGACGCAGGCTGCTGAGAGACAGGCTCTATTCCCTAATAGAATTTGCCCTCAAGTGCAATTTAATTTTCTCCGAGGCGGTCTCCAGCCCCTCTGTTCCCCTCCCCCAGACAGACCCTCACTTCCGCAGCTTCCAAGGGGGAGCAGAGCACCTTTTCTCGGGGAAAAAGGGAGAAGGGCCTCCCGGGGCTCTGTCCTGATGGTCTGTCTGTCTGGCCTCCTCCTCTGGACCGGCTCGCCCCCCGCCGGCCACGCCCCTCCCCCAGTTCCCACCCTCGCTGGGGGGTCTGCTCCCCTCCCAGACACTCGCTGACTTTCCCCTAGAGCCGCCGGCGCTCAGCGAGAACAGCCACTCCATGCTCCAGTCCTCGCCGCGAAGGCAGTCTTCCCCTGACCTCTGGTAAGTTCACATGCTTCGAGAATTCTCTTTGTCCTGCTTAGTGTCGGAGGCGTGGAGGGGAAGCAGGAGGCGGGAGTGGGAGACGCGCAAGTGGGAGGTGAGGACCCACGTGCACACGCTCCGGCCCTGGTGGAGGGGGCAGAAGTGCGCTCAGAGCCCTGTGGTTTGGGGCAGAGCCCAGCGCCCGAGCACCCTGGGGACCTTCCCGGCCCACCACAGCCTCTTCCTCTCCCTGTACGTTCCTTGGACTCCCAGACTTCAGACTGCAGTGCCCCGAAACCTGACTCTGGTCACTGGAAGTATTGGAAGACGTGGGCATCTGGGCTCTGAGGTGTCCTGCTAATTTCAGAGTGGATGAGGCGAGCATCTTTATAACAGAAGCTGCTGGCTACCTCCTTCTCTAAGAGCCCCTCAGGCTAGGACAGGGGCTCAGGGAGGTTGGTGCAGGTTCCTACCTGGCCTGTGCCCAGGGTCTTCGGCCTCTCTCCCATCCTTCCCCTATTCCCCATCTACCCCTCCCAGCAGAGATGGGTGAAGCCCACGAAGAGAACCTTGGGGGAGGAAAGCTGAGGAAAGGGGCAGGACCCCGAAGATTAGCTGATGTGGCTTCAGGCGAGGCAGGAAGACTGGGGGGCACAGATGGATCCCTGGATTCAGGCAATCCTGTGACCCTCCTTTTTTATCTGGTGTGCCCTGGGGAGGGAACACTAGAATTCCTTTTTCTTTGCCATCAAAGCCTTGAAAAGAGCAAAGGGTGGGGCCGAGGATGAGGGAGAATGGATGGGTGGCAGGTCAGGGTCAGCTGCAAGGGGGAGATGGCCATTCTTCAGTCACAGCCACCTGCTCAGCCTGCCGGCTCCCTCGTGCAGCTGAGGTCACCTCACCAGAGTGCGAGGCCAGCTCCCATGGGGCTCCACTTGTGGGCATCCTCCGTGCTCATTCACCAGAAAATGCTTATAAGACCCTTATTCGGTGCCAGAAACTGTGCTGAGTGGGGGAAAAAAGGGACTGCTCTAATGTGTGTGTGTGTGTGTAGCATAGGCAAGTCAAAATGCCCAGGAACAGCACTGTCCAACAGCAATATAAAAGCCAGCCACGTGAATAATTTTAAGTTTTCTGGTAGCAATGCTAATAGAAGAAAGAAGTGAAATGAATACTTTATTTAACCCCACATATCCAAAAGACTGAGCTTTCCTGATGGCATAGTGGGTCAAGATTCTGCCTGCAACGCAGGAGATGCAGGTTTGATCCCTGGTTTGGGAAGATCCTGTGGAGAAAGAAATGGCAATCCACTCCAGTATTCTTGCCTGAAGACTCCCATGGATAGAGGAGCCTGGTGAGCTGCAGTCCAGGGAGTTGCACAGAGTCAGACTGAGCAACTAAACACAACATACATCCCAAAGACCCATCATTTCTACATGTAATAAAAGTTTCTAAAATCTTAATAAGATACTTTACACTCTTTTTTGGTATGAAGTCTTAGAAATGTAACATGTAATTGACATTTACAGCGTGTTTTGTTTCTGGCTGGCCACATCTTTCAGCAGCCACATGTGCTAATGGCTTCTGTGTTGGGCAGCACTGTCCTAAAGCACTCATACACACCGTGGGGTCCAGGGGCCAGCAGCACTGGCATCTCTTGGCAACTTGTTAGAAATGCAGAATCTCTTGTCCCAGACTTGCTGAATCAGAATCTGTTCTCAAACAAAATGCCCAGGTGATTGATGCTCATTGTAAATCCAAGGACCCTGGGTGTGTAGGGGAAGGCAGGGTAGAATGAATTTTATAGAGCATTTGCTTTAGGGGCTTTTCATATTGGATCTCAACCCCTTCTCAGGGGGAATGATCTGAGTATTATCACTCCTGCTAACACAGGAAAACAGAGGCTGGGAAAGTTCAACTTCTTACAGCCACAGAGCTCAGCTGTAGAGTAGACCCAGGGTTTATGTCTTCTATGGAATGCTTCCTTGGTGAGGTCTGGGGGAAATCCTTTACCCCTCAAAGTTCTTAGTATTTCTTCCTTGATCATCAAAAATGGCTTCAGTGGGCCTTCCCTGGTGGTCCAGTAGCTGAGACTCCATGCTCCCTAAGCAGGGGGCCTGGTTCGATCCCTGTGTAGGGAACTAGATCCCATATTCCACAACTAAGACCCTGAGCAAAAAAATAAATAAAAAATATTTTTTCAAAAAGTGGCCATAGTCACAGTATGTCTTGCTCCCTCCACTGAGGGACATGAAAAAACAGGCCCCTTCCCAGTGAACTTGGGCCGTGAAGAGACGATCAAGCAGTGAAAGAAGTAAACAGTGTTGTGTCCTTTGTCCACATACGCTCACACTGGCATTTGTGGGGGACTTTCCGAGTGCCAGCCCTTTCGCTAACCACCCAGCAGAGATGGGTGAAGCCCACGAAGAGAACCTTGGGGGAGGAAAGCTGAGGAAAGGGGCAGGACCCCGAAGATTAGCTGATGTGGCTTCAGGCGAGGCAGGAAGACTGGGGGGCACAGATGGATCCCTGGATTCAGGCAATCCTGTGACCCTCCTTTTTTATCTGGTGTGCCCTGGGGAGGGAACACTAGAATTCCTTTTTCTTTGCCATCAAAGCCTTGAAAAGAGCAAAGGGTGGGGCCGAGGATGAGGGAGAATGGATGGGTGGCAGGTCAGGGTCAGCTGCAAGGGGGAGATGGCCATTCTTCAGGCACAGCCACCTGCTCAGCCTGCCGGCTCCCTCGTGCAGCTGAGGTCACCTCACCAGAGTGCGAGGCCAGCTCCCATGGGGCTCCACTTGTGGGCATCCTCCGTGCTCATTCACCAGAAAATGCTTATAAGACCCTTATTCGGTGCCAGAAACTGTGCTGAGTGGGGGAAAAAAGGGACTGCTCTAATGTGTGTGTGTAGGATTCAGGCAATCCTGTGACCCTCCTTTTTTATCTGGTGTGCCCTGGGGAGGGAACACTAGAATTCCTTTTTCTTTGCCATCAAAGCCTTGAAAAGAGCAAAGGGTGGGGCCGAGGATGAGGGAGAATGGATGGGTGGCAGGTCAGGGTCAGCTGCAAGGGGGAGATGGCCATTCTTCAGTCACAGCCACCTGCTCAGCCTGCCGGCTCCCTCGTGCAGCTGAGGTCACCTCACCAGAGTGCGAGGCCAGCTCCCATGGGGCTCCACTTGTGGGCATCCTCCGTGCTCATTCACCAGAAAATGCTTATAAGACCCTTATTCGGTGCCAGAAACTGTGCTGAGTGGGGGAAAAAAGGGACTGCTCTAATGTGTGTGTGTAGCATAGGCAAGTCAAAATGCCCAGGAACAGCACTGTCCAACAGCAATATAAAAGCCAGCCACGTGAATAATTTTAAGTTTTCTGGTAGCAATGCTAATAGAAGAAAGAAGTGAAATGAATACTTTATTTAACCCCACATATCCAAAAGACTGAGCTTTCCTGATGGCATAGTGGGTCAAGATTCTGCCTGCAACGCAGGAGATGCAGGTTTGATCCCTGGTTTGGGAAGATCCTGTGGAGAAAGAAATGGCAATCCACTCCAGTATTCTTGCCTGAAGACTCCCATGGATAGAGGAGCCTGGTGAGCTGCAGTCCAGGGAGTTGCACAGAGTCAGACTGAGCAACTAAACACAACATACATCCCAAAGACCCATCATTTCTACATGTAATAAAAGTTTCTAAAATCTTAATAAGATACTTTACACTCTTTTTTGGTATGAAGTCTTAGAAATGTAACATGTAATTGACATTTACAGCGTGTTTTGTTTCTGGCTGGCCACATCTTTCAGCAGCCACATGTGCTAATGGCTTCTGTGTTGGGCAGCACTGTCCTAAAGCACTCATACACACCGTGGGGTCCAGGGGCCAGCAGCACTGGCATCTCTTGGCAACTTGTTAGAAATGCAGAATCTCTTGTCCCAGACTTGCTGAATCAGAATCTGTTCTCAAACAAAATGCCCAGGTGATTGATGCTCATTGTAAATCCAAGGACCCTGGGTGTGTAGGGGAAGGCAGGGTAGAATGAATTTTATAGAGCATTTGCTTTAGGGGCTTTTCATATTGGATCTCAACCCCTTCTCAGGGGGAATGATCTGAGTATTATCACTCCTGCTAACACAGGAAAACAGAGGCTGGGAAAGTTCAACTTCTTACAGCCACAGAGCTCAGCTGTAGAGTAGACCCAGGGTTTATGTCTTCTATGGAATGCTTCCTTGGTGAGGTCTGGGGGAAATCCTTTACCCCTCAAAGTTCTTAGTATTTCTTCCTTGATCATCAAAAATGGCTTCAGTGGGCCTTCCCTGGTGGTCCAGTAGCTGAGACTCCATGCTCCCTAAGCAGGGGGCCTGGTTTGATCCCTGTGTAGGGAACTAGATCCCATATTCCACAACTAAGACCCTGAGCAAAAAAATAAATAAAAAATATTTTTTCAAAAAGTGGCCATAGTCACAGTATGTCTTGCTCCCTCCACTGAGGGACATGAAAAAACAGGCCCCTTCCCAGTGAACTTGGGCCGTGAAAAGAAGAGACGATCAAGCAGTGAAAGAAGTAAACAGTGTTGTGTCCTTTGTCCACATACGCTCACACTGGCATTTGTGGGGGACTTTCCGAGTGCCAGCCCTTTCGCTAACCATGGAGCCCTTCTGCAACAATGCCGCACTGTCCACATACCAGGCAGTGAGTGGAGGCTCAGAGGGGGTCCCCCTGTAGCAGGCAGCAACACTGAGGTTCATGTAGTTCCAGGGTGGGCAGTGTCTGATCCCCCCGCCCTCGTCTCCTGACTTCCCACACGAACCCCACCCCCACCCTAACCTTCATCCTGTCGCCTCTGCCCACATCTAGCACATTCACAATTTTTTTGGTTGTAAGTCAGTTCCTGAGAGGAAACTGCTGAGTTAAGCTCCTCCAGTAAAAACCTTTCGCCAAGATGATGACGGGGTTGTTTTATAGATTAGCCTTGACACCTGCAGCTATTTCCAAATGGAGCCAGGCAGGGCTTCCACCCCTCCCCCTCCTGCTCCCCATTTACAACCTCCTCCCTAGAAGCTGGGACAACAGAGCATCAGGTTAGAGGCTCTGGGACTGGGCCCTGGTAGAGAGAGCAGGCAGCCCCATCTTTCTGCGCTGTTTCCTCATTGGTAAAGTGGTCGGATTATGATGGGCCCTACCTACCTTGTGACCCTTAAGTGAGAAGAGGTGTGGAAAGGGTGCTGCTGCTGCTGCTAAGTCACTTCAGTCGTGTCCGACTCTGTGTGACCCCAGAGATGGCAGCCCACCAGAATCCCCCGTCTGGGAGTCTCCAGGCAAGAACACTGGAGTGGGTTGCCATTTCCTTCTCCAGTGCATGAAAGTGAAGTCGCTCAGTTGTGTCCGACTCTTCGCGACCCCATGGACGGCAGCCTACCAGGCTCCTCTGCCCATGGGATTTTCCAGGCAAGAGTACTGGAGTGGGTTGCCATTGCCTTCTCCGGGAAAGGTTCCTAACCAACCACAAAGCACTGTGAGATGGGCGTCACTGGCTCATTCTCCAGTTCAGGATGCCTCTGAGTCCTGGAGACTGAAAAGGGACAGGGGGAAGGGAGAGAGGGTGTCGGCTTGTGCAACCTCTGGAGTTCAAGTTCTTTTTGTATAAATGAACTTGGGTGTTAGGTCAACATTAAAAACAAAGGTCAAGAGAGCAGGATTACAGGTTGTGTGGGCAGATCAGCTTTCAAAGAGAAGATACAGAATCAGGTATCTCAGTGTGCCGTGGAGAGGCTGTTTGGGAAAGCAGGCAGAAGGCACACAGCCCAGTTATTGGTGATGACTGTGAGTCACCTTATTAACCACCACAGACACTTGAGTGTCTTCTGTGCATTGAGCACTGGATTCTGGCGTTTATATGCATTATCTCTAGTCCAACAAGCACCCTAAAATGTAGAGGGGCCATCTCCCCATTTTACAGATGAGAAGGGACGCTAGTAAGGTTAAGTAACTTGCCCTAGGTGTCAGGTGAGCCCTGATGGTCTGACCCATTGCACCAGAGGCTCTTTTCAGGGATCCCTTCTCCCAGCCACCATCCAGCTGTACCTTCCTGCCCCCTTTGCTCGGTACAAAAGCTGCCTGTTTCCTTGATGAAGTGACAACTTATCATAATATAGTTAAAATTTCACCCAAGGAGTAATTTAGGTACCTTTACCTCAGCTTGTGACCTACTGTTGTGTAAGAGTAGGTTTCCACCTCCAAAGAGGAAAGGAAGCAAACAATAAGGGAAAAGAAAGCAAAAAACCATGATCATGGGTCTCTCCCTCCCAACTAACATTTTCAGGAAAGAAGAGCTCCCGAGTTCTAGTCTTTACTTGAAAGCATTCCAAAGAGTTTCTTGTCTCTTAGTTTCTCCCATAAATACCAAACAAGAAACAGTAAAACAGGCTAAATACTATAGAGGGGATACAATAATGATGCAGCTTCTTAGCTGCTTCGGGTGACCATCTATGATGAGAGTACTACCATTATTCAGCCACTGAGAAGGCGAAGTAAGGGACCTGCCAAAGGTTTCCCCAGTTAGGATGGACACAGCTGGAATTTGAATTCAGGTACTCTCCTAGAACCCACGTGTTTTCTAACCCAGGCTCTGACTCCCTCCCAGCACAAGGAAGGCAGATGCACCTGGGGAACCCAGCTGACACTATTTCCACAGGTGTGCTGGGAATCATGGAGCAAGGTAATCTGTCTGCACTTGGCACTCTGGGTCATTGTCTTCCAGGGCCCAGCAAGAAGCTGATATTCAATGGCTATTTAGTGAATGCATAAATTAAGAAATAATCTAAAATATCCTAGATTTTTTATAGGAAATAAAAAGAAAAATCTGTGAGATTAGAATGAAACCAAATTCCTCAATTCATTCCCCTGCTCCGCATACACATAGGCCATGGGGTGTTATGGCTGCACAGGTGGATCTCAGAAGACTTGGCCTTGCTTGGTGATGTATCCTGTTCTACCACCAAGCTATGCCCAGGGGCCTTCAAGTGAAAGTTACTTCATGGTGCTGGCAGAAATAGAGCCAGACTACCTATGACCATAACCTGGCCCCACTGCTTACTATCTGTGCAACCTTGGGCACATCACTTGACCACTCTGTGCTGACTCCGTTTTCTCATCTGTAAAATGGGGATAATAATAGTTCCTGCCTCAGTGGATGAGTTAATATATACAGAACGCTTAAAGTAGTGCTGGTGATATGAGTGTTAGCTATTGTCAATTTCCTTCTTCCTCTACGGATCCCCGTGCCCTTTACTTATTCTGTTTCTCAGCTACTTACTTATAATCCCATTTTGAGAGTTAGATGTCCAAGTACAGGACTCTTTTCCATGTCCCTTAAATTCCTGTGTCAAGGACACAGGGCAGGTTTAAGATGAGCAACAACTGATCAGCATCCCTGGGGGGAGAGATCCCTGGAAGATTCTGGGAAGAGAAAGAGACAAATGACAAAGTGGTGGGCTCATAAAAGAGGCCCGTGACAAATGACTGGGAGGACTGGGTGGACAGATGGAGAAGAGCAAAGGCCCCTGTCCTTTTATTGGAGAACTTCTTGTGGCTCCCTGAACAAGACAGTGGCTCCCTAGGGGCTGGGCTAAGGGTTGGTCTCGCTGGTTTTCTCTGCTGGGATGAGTAATATGGACCAGGGCAGAGGGTCTATATCAATCTAGCCCGGCAGAAAAATGAATGAAAATTGAATTCCCCAAGGAGAATTGGGGAGCTGTTATCCAGACAGAGATAAATCAAAGGATGCCACAGAGACAGGGAGAGCAGGTTTCCAACAGCAGGAGAATAATTAAGGAAACAGTTTCGAAATGCAAATGATAAAAGGGTTTGAGAGGAATAAGGACAAGGAGGAGATGATTGGAGGTAGGGTGACACGGAGCAGAGGCAGTGAATTGTCCCTCAGCAGGAAAAGAGACGGGGCTTCAGGATTTCTGGCGTCTGAGGGTGAACTCGCCCACCCTGTGAAGTTCCTAAATGCAAGGGTTAAAAGACACACAAGTCTGCTGTGCCCAGTGGAAAGAGCACCAGATTGGGAGTCAAAGGCTGGATTTAATTTCCAGTTGACTCTGTAACTTATTAGCAGTGTGACCTTAGGCAAACCACTTAACTTCTCCGTTTCCTGATAGTCATACCCAAGCCCTGGCATGATGATGAAGATCAAATGAGATAAAATATGTGGAGAAACTTTGTAAAATGTAAAGTGCTAGACAAATGCAAGCTTTAATCATTTTCTTAAATTGAGTTTCTGGAGAGTCTTCCCTCAGAATTGGATCCACTGACATGTTGGGTTTGGTTCCCAGAAATGTAATATGTAAATGTCCAGAAAATACTGGATTCTCTTCCTGACTATTGACCGACTGCGCTGACAGAACTTTCAACCTGGGAGAGCCACATGGCCACCAGCCATGAGTGGTGGCTGGTACCCACCCTCCTGCTGGGTATAGCTGAAAGGCACAGGTCTGAGGAGGCTCTGAGAACCATTGCTCCTGGGACATCACCTGCCAGCTGTGGACAGCCTTCAGTGGGAAAAGCCCTGAGTTAGCGCAGAGGTTTTCCTGGGCTATTCCAGTACAGACTGTCTGCTCTTTGTGGGAACTAGTCCTTCTGCCATTCTGTGGGGGGTTGGGGCAGGGAGACGAGCTTAGCCCATTATCCTCAGTGTTTTCACCCTCCAATGCCACTTATGAAATTGTTGTGAATAAGAGATGGAATTACACAGGTAGAAGCTCTTATCTTGGTGCCGGGCACAGTTTTACACTTTCAGTAAATATTGGTTATTATTATTACCATCATAGGTTATTATGTTGATGTTATTATTATTGCTATCTGTAGTGGCAGGCACTAAAAGGTACATTTAAGGGAAGCTTTTTCTTTTTTAAACTGGAGATTCATTATTAGATGGTAAAAGTAAGGGCCCAGGAGGAAACTGAAGTACCTTGGCAGATGTAGGTGTTAGTGGAAGCCCTTGGGAATGGGATTCAGCTCATACCAGGAGACATACCTCTAGAGAAGTATAGAAATGCAGAAAGGGTATTTATTGGTGGAGCTGCTTTGTGGGTACCTATGGGGACACAGGGGCTTCCCTGGTGGCTCAGAGGTTAAAGCGTCTGCCTCCAATGCGGGAGACCTGGGTTCAATCCCTGGGTCGGGAAGATCCCCTGGAGAAGGAAATGGCAACCCACTCCAGTATTCTCGCCTGGAGAACCCCATGGACGGAGGAGCCTGGTAAGTTACAGTCTGCGGGGTCACAAAGAGTCGGACACGACTGAGCGACTTCACCTCACCTCATGGGGACACAGAGGGATGTTGCGGGGGGGATCTGCTGTTCACAAGTCAAGAATTGACAGCAGAGTGGGTTTCCCAGTGCTCTTCTGCCGTTGGGTAGAGTTGAAAGTGGCACCCCCTGAACCAGCCCTGGGCACAGGAGAGTCCCCACCACAGTAATGCTGCCCCAAACCCAGTGACAGGCTAATGACATGCAGTGAGAAGAGGGCAGGGCCCAGGCAGATTCATTCAAGGGGGAGCAGGAGCTGCAGAGAGCATTTTAAAAATACAATATTAAATCATAGAAGTAATTACACATATGCTTCACATTTCACTGTAGATAAATATTTTATCTTTCACTAATATTACTGAAAACATATATCAACTTTACAGGAAATCTGGAAAAGAAAAAATTCCGTAAAACACATCTCCCTAATATACTTTTTTTTCCGTAATACACATCTGAATAGCATTCTGATATATTTTCTTCCAGTTTTCCCCCAAAGTTTTTGAAAAACAACTTCTATGAGTTTTTTTCTGCTTTATAAAATAATGTGTTCATTGAGGAAACTAAAAAGAGCAAAGAGAAGAAAATAAAAATTGTAATTATAGATAACCACTTTTGTATTTTAGCATATATTTCTATCTATGCTTGTTTAAAAAATATCCTAAAGTCCATACTGCTTCACATTCTCATTTTTCCCTCACCTCCTAATAAATCTGGAACACTTTTCTACATTATTGTTATATTTTCAAGTGACTATAATATTCCATTTATATACTCTAATAATCCTCTATTGTTGGATATGTAGGTTATCCTCTTTAACTGTTATAAACATATATCATTATAAATATTATTCTTGATTATTTTGTGTGGACAAATTTTCATATGGGTGAGGTCAAATCCATCACACTGTTAGGCTATAAAAGATATTGCCAAAATGCCCTCAGAAGACATTGTTCCTCTTTCCATACCCACCAGGAAACTGTTTTCTAATTTTCCTGCACACCCTAGCCAACAATGGGATTACCACTGCTTTTATCTTTGACTAACATTTTTACATACTTATAATCAGACAATATTGCATCCTGCTTTTAAATTTTTTAGTATTTCACAAGCATTTCCATGTTGCTAGATTTCATAGTTTCAATAATTATATAACATTATTTTTCTCTTATTGAATATTTAGGTTGTTTAAGCATCTTCTTGTCTGAAACTTTTTTCAGATTTTATTATTTCCGTAGAATAGACACTCAAAAGTGGAATGACATGAGCTAAAGAGTATGAATAGTATGGACCTGATACATATTGCCCAATTGCTTTTCAAACGAATTTAAGAGATTATAAACACATTAGCAATGTTTGTGAGAGAAACAGTCTCCAAGTACCTTCAACAGCAGTGAATTCTACGATTCCTCCTCTCCTTTTTTCACTAAACAGAGAGAAAGAGATATATGTACAAGATGTTTTGTTTTGCTTTTCTTTGATTCTTAATGAGGCTGGCATTTCCTCGTGATTGTTTGCTAGCAAAAGTTTTTGTAGAAAACATTTTGGTAAACACGGAGAATGTCACCTGGTTCTTGGCTTCACTGGAATTGCCTCGCAGGTAGGCAGGGCAAGAGACGATGCCAACCCAGCACCAGGACACACAGAAGTCACTGTGACTTCATTGAAAACAAATTCTAAGCGCTGACAGCCATGCCAGGCTCCCCCACTGTCATGCTTGTCCCTCACCAGTCCTGGTACCCCCTCTTTGTGAACAACGCCAGGAGAAAAGGCTGGATGGTTGGAGAGAGAGCACCCAGTTCCCCTTCCCACCCGAGCCAGACCCCACTAAGCTGGGATCACACATCTGTCTATGTCTCCGGAACGAAATTCAGGGTGGCGGTGTTGCGAGGGCTGGGATCCGGAGAGTCGCCTATTAGGATAGGATCCTAGGATCCGGAGAGGGTCCTATTGCAGGGGGATGGGCTTCTCACGCCTGCAGTCAGGCGGCGTCGAGAATCTGGTGAAGCACTCGGCGGAGACCCGTCCCATCGATGGGCCTTCTGTTTTATTTCCCCCAGGACCTCGCGCGGAGAATTGGTGTTTATGTGCGTCTTGTAAATACCATAAGCAACACGCGCGCCTTCGCTCGTTAGCCCCGGCGGGGGGTGTGCACGCTGCTGCCCAGCACGCACGAGGTGGGGAATTGTTCAAAACAACCGCGGTAGCAGCGGGTGAGGCAGGGCGGTCTCGAAGGACTGAGGGCAGGACGAGCGCGTGGGACGCAGGCAGGGCGGCCGGGATGGGGCGGAGGAGGGCCGAAGAGTCCACTGGGAGCCGCAGGCCGCGGTGTGCGGGGGCGCGCACCCGGGGGCCCGCGCCCCGCTACCTCCGCGCGCAGCCCCTGGCGGCCCTCCGCCACCGGCCGCCGCCCGCTGCTGGACTCGCGCGCTGCGGGCTGAGTACGGGCTGTCCCTGGCCCGGCCTCAGCCAGACGCGAGGGAGAGAGAGCAAGGGCTGGGAAGCGCCGGCGGGAAAGGAGTTGGCCGGAGGAGAAGAGGAGGCCGAGGACGAGGAGGATGGAGTCATCTAGTTACGGAGCGCGCTCGATCATCAGGCCGGGAGAAGCCCGGGACCGAGAGCGCGCGACGGGAAGACCCCGGCCGAGCGGCCCGGCCTCCGGAGCGCCTGCCCCGCCCTTTGGTTCCAACGGAGGAGCGGAGAGGACACGAGCCGCCCGCTGGGGCCGGGACCCCCTTCCCCCCCGGGGAAACCCACGGAACCCTCGAAGGCCCGGACACAGTGGGACGCAGGCAGGGCGGCCGGGATGGGGCGGAGGAGGGCCGAAGAGTCCACTGGGAGCCGCAGGCCGCGGTGTGCGGGGGCGCGCACCCGGGGGCCCGCGCCCCGCTACCTCCGCGCGCAGCCCCTGGCGGCCCTCCGCCACCGGCCGCCGCCCGCTGCTGGACTCGCGCGCTGCGGGCTGAGTACGGGCTGTCCCTGGCCCGGCCTCAGCCAGACGCGAGGGAGAGAGAGCAAGGGCTGGGAAGCGCCGGCGGGAAAGGAGTTGGCCGGAGGAGAAGAGGAGGCCGAGGACGAGGAGGATGGAGTCATCTAGTTACGGAGCGCGCTCGATCATCAGGCCGGGAGAAGCCCGGGACCGAGAGCGCGCGACGGGAAGACCCCGGCCGAGCGGCCCGGCCTCCGGAGCGCCTGCCCCGCCCTTTGGTTCCAACGGAGGAGCGGAGAGGACACGAGCCGCCCGCTGGGGCCGGGACCCCCTTCCCCCCCGGGGAAACCCACGGAACCCTCGAAGGCCCGGACACCGCCGTCCAGGACACCTGCTGCCGCGGCCGAGCTAGCCGCAGTATTTATACCCAGGGCGCGAGCGCGCACCGCGGGTAGCTGGTAGGGGAAGGCCCGTGAGGCCCCGCCCCGCTCCATGCGGTCCCGCCCTCCTGCCTGGCCGGCCTCCCTCGGGGCGCTGGGACCCCCATTCCGGCCTGGGTCCGCCGCCTGCTGCCCGGTGGGGGGCTTGGCTGAAGGGCGGGCCTGCCTGCGGAAAGCGACGTCACGGCCGTTCCTGCAGTGTGAATGAATCAAAATGCCTGGGTGACCGCGGCCTCCCAGGCGGCCGGCACGCCAAGGGTGGAGGGGGAGGGGGAGGGCAGCAGNCCGTGGCTTTTCTAGGAGCGTTGGGGAGAGTGCTGTTTGGGGACGCGAGGGGGAAGAGGCTGCAAGCCAGGCCAGAGCCCTGAGGTGGTCCCCCCAAATCACTCCCCCAGGGGGGCGGGGAGGGCTACAGTCAAAGCTCGCAGTGCCGCTAGTGCAACTTCACCCCAGCTGGCGGAAAGTTGGAGAGCGCGTCCCCCGCCCCCTGGGCTGGCGGCACAGAAGCCCAGGCCCACTCTCGGTCCCGGCGCGCAGGGCGTGCGCGCCTGGTGCGTCCCCGGCCACTGTTGCCCGCAGCGCCCGCCGCCTGCGCCGCCGGGGACTGCCAGCTCCTAGTGAGGAAATCCACTCGCCATATTCTAGCAAGCCGAGGAATGAAGGGAGGGGGAGCACCAGGATGAAGTTCTGAACTCGTACATCCTTGGCTCACGAGAGGGCAGGTTTAGGGATGGCTTGAACTCGGAAGGGAAGAGATTGGAGCGTAAGGGCGCTTTGCTCGCCCTCTCGCTTGTCTTTCCTGCGCCCGAAATTAGGAAGGTGGCCGGAGCTCAGAGCGGGTTTATCTTCAGGTGTGTCTGTGAGAGTACGTGTGTGCGCGCGCGCAGGGATTTTCCAGGTGGGAATCTGTTTCTGACCCTCACTCGCGAAGGGTGAGTCTTCGGTGGAAAATCTGTGCAGAGGCCAGAGCAGGTCCCGTGGCGCCGCGCGAGCCCTGCCCCGCGGGCTCTCAGGTTCCGCGGAACGCCCCTGGGCATGGGAGAGAGAAGAACGGCTTCCTCCCTCTAGTCGCCGAGGGGTTTCCGCCTGCGACTTCTTCCGTGGAGCCGTAGCTACATCCTTGAGGTTTAAGTAAGGGCCGGCTCATCCACGGATGGTACCTACCTACGAACTAGGGTGCACGAGCGCGCCCTCCTGCGCCCCGGCTCCCCATGACAAGGTTTCTGCCCCAGCAATACCGCAAAGGTAGGCTGGCGACTGTGCCCCGACTCCGCGACTTCCTAAGAAGTTTGTGAGAAGGGTCCAGAAGAGGATAGCTTCACTCAAATTATTTAGGTTGTTCCTTGACTATCCTACAGTTATTTTTTGCGTCTTTTTCGGTCACTTATTGACAATTCTAAATCTGCGCTGTGCCTTCGAGAGTTTACTGCTAAGATGTGTCTGTAGAAGGTGTTGGGGGCTCACTGACTCCTTACTCCCCGCATCCACCAAGGACGGGGAGGGAGGGGGTTGTCAGCCCCCTCACACACACTCTCACAAACCTTGTCAAATGTGCTCGGCTTAAGCTGATTGTCACTCTGTGCAAGTGAGGGGAGTGTGAGAGTGGACGAAGGTGTGTGTTTCTCGGGTCCTTTTACTGGGCACAGCTGTGATTTAATTGTTGTGGTCCATAGGTGGCCTGATTTAGGACTGTAAGGTAACACGGTGGGTTTTGCTCTGACAGCCTTTCTTTGGAGGCCTCGCACACACTCTCAGATGGTCTCACTTTTTGTTTTTCTTACTCAGAGACAACTTTGATTCCATCATCAGGAACTCGATTTCCTAAAATGCCTAGAACTCACCCTCAGAGCGACAGTTCACCAGGGCTCAGCTTCTGGGTTCGAAGTGTGGAAAACTTGAGGAGGTAGAGAAGGGGACTCTCATTCCAGGGTAGTCCATCGAGGCAAGGGTGAACCCGGAGGGGGTGGTCTGTCTTTCCTTTTGTCTTGCCCTGGTTCTGTGGTCTGGGTTGAGGCGGCACTGGCCAAAACTGAGAGCACCAATCCCCTTGGGGATTGGGATCAGTTTTCTTTTCTTTTCTTTTCTTTTGGGGATGTGTGTGGATTGTTCCCTCATCCACTGCAGCAGATCTGGCTTCTGGCTGTTAAGCTGCTGGTGCTGGGACCTGGGGATGGAGGGGAGGAGGGGGGCTGGCCCCCTCTGGCATATATACCCAACCATTCTCTTTCTTGGGATGTAGGACCCAGTAGTCTAAGAATTCCATGTATAAGTGGACATGCCCTTGGGCCTCAGGGAGGGAGAGGGGTAATCCTGGGATGTGAGTGTTTAAACCTGGCATGGGGGTGGGGAGCAGAGAATAGAAAAGCTCTCCAACAGCCCGGATCCCTCCAACCCACCAACTGGAAGGCTTACCCATCCCCCCACCACAGTCACCTTCTGCTTCTTCACCCCGGGCCACCACGGATAGAGCATAGGTCTAGAGATCCCCCCACCTCAGTGCCTCTGGTGCCCTGGCCTCTAGGGGCATTGTAGGGGTTGGAATCCAGTTTGGACTTCTGCTTTGAGGGGATGGTTTAGGCGCATTCCCTTCAGGAAAACATTACCAAGTTATGTAATGATTTCTCTCTCTTGGCGGTCCTCTTCCTTACACCCTATAGGCTCCCATACCCCCCAACCCCACCCCACCCACCCCCCAACTCCTTGCTCCTGGGCGGCCTGGTCTATGGCGCTCCCTGTCCTCCTGCTTCACCGCTTGGAGGTTGCAGAGCAGGTCCCGGTCTCACTCCCACAGCCCCTGCGTCACCCGATAAGGATGCGCCGGGCTCAGGCGTTCTTGGACTTCTTCATACCTTTGAGGGGCTTAGGCCTGAGCAAGAAGCTTGGAAGAATCTGGAAGGAGGAGGCTGGGAGCAATCCAAGAGCAACTTAGAGTAGAGAAATAAAACATCCCCCCCCCCCCCC
>SJYX01014642.1:99054-115100 GCA_006410675.1 Oreotragus oreotragus
CCCTGACCCCCCCCAAAGCTTGGACTGGTTGCCTGGGCAGCGCCCCCTCCCGCCTCAGGTCAGTGTTTTCTAAGGAACTCAAACCCTGGCTCCTTGCTCTGGGTGTCTGGAATGTTCTCCTGTGCAGCAGGCAACACCCTCAGGGTCACATCCAGCACCGGTCGGGTTCGTTGTTTTGTGGGTGCGGGCGGACGGGTTCAGAAAAGGACCTTGTCCTAAGCTGATGGGTCGCAGATACTTGGCCAAGATTTAGGGTACTCGTTTCTCTTGTTCCTGGAACAGCCTGTCTTTGTTGGGTGGTCCTCGCTGCGTCCCTCAGGGCTGCAAAGGTCAGAGTCCCACAGCGCCTGACTCTGGACAGCGCTGGGCGCAGTGACCTCTCAACCTCCTCCGAACCTCTCTTCTCCCCGAATCCAGCGGTTCCTGTCCTGCTGGCCCCTCTTGCTGGCATTTAGGAACAACGAGGGACATGGCGGAGTCAGGGGGCGCATTTTATCATCCCCTTGCCTCCGGTTTTGGCCCATCTCACAAGTAGTCTCCCGGGGCACCGAGGAAAGGGAAACGGACATCCGAGAATGTTGGCTGCAGAGCGGCCCGATCCGCGGGAGGAAAGACTGATTAGCCCCGTCCAGACTGGGGGTGGTGAATGGGAAGCAGGCCCAGGGCGGAGGTCACCCATCTCTTACTTGTGTTCTAAGAAAATCTATTTTGCAGCTCTCCTGAACCCCGAAGCTGTGGGCAAGGGTGTTTGGTTTTGTATTTGTTAGGATCTGGGCAAAGGATGGCTCAGGACGCCTCACTAGCCTTCTTCCCTTCCGGGTGCTCCAGCGTGGGGTGAATTCTCCCTGCCCTGGTTGGGTCCGACTCCTCGCCCCCAACCTTAAACTCTTGCAGGCTATGTCTTAAGGGTGGAGTAAACGCATTTCCCGGCAGGGAGTTCTCTCCAACTCTGGAACAGCGATTTGCTCTTCTTCCCATTCCTGCCTTTTTCGTGGTTCCAAGGGAGGGAAAAAGGAAAAAGAAAAAAAAAAAAATATATATATATATATATACAAAATACAGAGACATTGATATTTCATCAGATTCCGATACAGATATTCAAACAACAGCCCCCAACACCGCAGACCTCTTTCCCTGCCTCATAAAAATACAGTCCGGCGCGGGCCAACTTTCACAGGTCAGACTGGTTGGTTCCGCTGGCAGATTTGGGCCTCGCCGGTTGGGGATTCGGACACTTCCTCCACGAGGATCCTGTCCCACCGTCCGGCCAGAGGTGCGCACCAGCAGGAGGGAATTTGGAGAAACCCGGGTGAGCACGGCCGTGCCTCGTTAGGGGCGGCGGGGTGCCGCGGCGCCCGAGGGCTCGCTTCTTGGGCCTCTATTCCCACGCCTACATGGGAGAGGGCGGAGGGGAGCCAGCCTGGGAAGCCGCAGTCTCGGGGCGCTCAGGGAGCTGAATTAACGATTGAACCCAGACAGAGAGCAGGCGGGTGGGGCGAGTGAGGGGCGAAGGTCTGCACTGAGCGGCCCCATTTCTGCGTCCAGGGGAGAAGAGATATCTCGGCTGAGAAGAGGAGGCAGGACCTAACGCGAGTGGTTTCCTCGCTTGGCCGCGATCCATCCTCGCGGAAAAGCAGAGCCAGGAGGGGCCAGGCGGGAGCGGCGTCCTCGGGTCTGGGAGCGCGACCTGGGTGACCTCGCCGTCACCGGGGCAAAGCTCCTCTGCCCCCAGGGCAGGCGCCGGCCTGGGTGGCCCGGGGGAACCCAAGATAAATTGCTTCCAAAAGCGTTTGCCTCGCACCCGCGGGCGGCGCAGCGTCCGGAGCGAGCCCGCCGCGTGCCCTGGGTTTTTGAGGGCTCGCCTGGGGGCAGGTGCGGACAGGGCGGCCCTTCCCGGGGAGCCAGATTCGCCTGCACCGCGTCCACCGCTCCAAGTGGGAGGTCGCAGCTGCGAAGGGGGCAAAAGAGGGGCGCATTCGGCACCGCGCGGCGCATTCGGCATTTCTGCGCCTTGGCCCTTTCCCTCCGTCCACCTTCCTCTTCCTAGTTTATTATCCTGATTAGTATGGGATTGGCCAAGCCTGGAACCAGTTTCCTACTTGTTTGGAGCCGGGCAGACTTTTCTCGCCAGGAGCGCAGACGGAGCGCGGGAACTATAAACCCTCTTCTTCCGCATACCCATTTCGCACCAAGAATTTGGGTAAACCGTGTTCACCCCACCCCACCCCACCCCACCCCCAACGCGGGCAGCACAAGTCTTTCCGTGAATTTTTAACCCTTAGAAAGCGATTCTCACATTTTGGGAGCAGCTCCTCCCTCACAGAACCTGGAGGCAGCCGGCGGGTCCCTGGGCCGCGCACCCCCCTCCCGCCTTCCCCTCTGAGCTTCTGGCCCTGCTCCCCGGCTTAGCGGACCTGGAAGAGCGCTTGAAACGTGGCAGGTTCAAGAGAGACGAGGTCTGTACCTGGACAGCTTAAATTCGACCTGAGGAGGGACTTAGTAACACTGTGCGCCCAGGAAAGAAATGGAGCGGGCCGTGGGTTGTACCCAGTGTCCTACAGAGGACGGCGCGGCTGGGACCCAGCGCAGGCTTCATTCACCCTTTGGGGCTCAGAGGTTGGCTTCATCAAGGATGGGATGGGATTTTTTTTTTTTTTTGAAGGCAGGGTAAATGTCTTTTAAAGGAATCTGAAGGATGAAACTAGTCAGGAAGAAGAATTACTAGCAAAGCCCGGGCGAGATGAAACCAGAAGCTGCAGGAAGTTAAATGAAGGAATACCAAAGCGAGGTGTACCTCCCTCCCGACACGCCAAAAACAAAGCGGGGTTAAGGCAAGAATGTAGGCTGAACGCCCTGGGGATTAGAGCAGCGTGAGTCTTCAAGACGTCTAGGAGGCAACCTAAGCGACCAAATACCAGGGTCGATTTTTCAAAATCGAGCCCTCCTGGAGGTGGGGTGGGGTGGGGTGGGGCGTCGAAGCAGGAGGGAAACCGGCGTAGCAATGGCTTTCCATTGAGTAGACAGAACACAGCCCACGGGGGCGTCTTGGATTTTGAACAGAAACCTGATGACCCCGCTGACCAGGTGTAGACAGCCTCAAGTCCTAAATATTTCCAATGTCCTAACACTTTCCTTTTGCCTCGGATTTTAGAGTCCTTTCACTTTGTGCTCCAGTCAATTAGTGATTGCTTTAGCACCACATTAGCAGACAGAACCCGAGAGACGCAGGTGCTGGGAGGGCTGCAGCGGAGGAAGAGGAGGGAGACAGCCACACCTGCAGTCATCCAGGGATGGGAAATTAGTTACCAGGCACTCACCTTTCTATCACATTCTTAAGAGGTCTCCTGTGAGCCTCTTGATTTAGTCCGTACTGGTGGGTATCTTGTGGGTTTCTCAGGGAAACTAGTCTTCTCCTAATTAAGGAGTTGTGGAGGGGGGAGGTGGGTGGAGTTGGATGGAGGGACCTTGTGCCGTTTCTTTCAATCAGGGAAATAGATCCGGATTGGGGCTGAGAAGCTTTGGAATGCAGAGAGACTTGGAAACAATTTAGCTGCTGAGCAGCCGGCCGAAAGGAGTAATCTTACCCACTTTGGGAAACCCAAGGCTGGAGACAGGCTGAAACAGCCATTGGCTATGGCGCACCAGATACCTTACTGTATAGATGGCTGAGTTTGGAGATGAATGGTGTGTGCAGGGGGTTCGTTTTGTGATGGTTTTCTGCCTTTCCTCCCCTTCTGGACCGAGCATTAACAATGTCCATAACACAGATGTGAACCAACAGGGTCTACCGCTTTTAGGAAAATGTCATCGTGGTTTGAAAGTCTGTCTTCCTTGTCTGTCTCCCCTTCCTTCCTCAGTCCCTTCCTTCCTCCTTTTGTGAGATCCTTGTGGAGGAGCATGGGTTTGCACAGGATTTCTGACCAGCGGGGTCTCATCAGCGGTTGAGTACCCAGCAGCCTGTGGGGAGGTAGATCCATCCATCTCTCACTCAGTTTCCAGGAGGCTTGGGAGGGAAGAGCAATTTCTGGGTCTGGAATAGAAGTGGTCCCAGAGCGAGGCTACTGTTGTTTGTGGTAGGAAGAAAAACTCACATGCTCCCTGTGAGGTCTTTACCTTTTTAAGGTCTCAATTTTATAGGAACCTCCATCAAAATGGAGCACAAATGAGCCATTTTGAGGCGCTGCAGCTGGGGGTAGGAGGACAGGTTTAACTGGCAAAATTGAAATGGATTCTTCCTTGGAAAATGTTAGTGGCGGGTTGGAAAAATCGTCTCGGAAGGCAACTAGTAACTCCTGTTGTTTTTTGGCCGATTTCTTTTCTCTGATCCCCACTCCCCTTCCTTCGGCCGTTCTAGGTCTAGTCACAGATGTTTTACTGTGGTATCTCACCCCCAAATGCCTTTAAAGTATAATTGGCTTTAATTATAATGTTAGGGGGTTAAGGGATTGGTTCTGGAACAGCTTAATAGAGACAAAACTTGCAGCCAAATTAATTGAAAGTTTCTTCTTATGAGGGAGCAGTTACCAAACATATGGAATATTGCCACAGAATGAGACATCATAAAAACGCACTGTGGAGATTCAGCAATGATTAAATGTGAAGAATGGAATAGAAATAGATGTCTGTGGCAGTTCCACAGACTGTCATGGATTTGTTTAATGTGATTTTTTTGGTTTTATTTGCAATTATTGAGAATAATCAATACTCAACTGAAGATTACTAATTCTGTGTCAATGTATAACCTAGGAGATAATTCTACACCTGCAAATATATGTCTACATTTCTTATTTACTATGGGATGCCTTCTATTAAATGGTTGTCCAGATTCAGCCTTAAATGGTAACATCAAAATTGTCTCAAGACTACTTTTGAATTTGATCTTTTGATCTTTCATCGAAGAGGTTACTATTTTTGAGCTAAGCAGAAGAACAAAAGAGATTTTCAAAGGGACCGCAAACCACCAAATGAAACAAATAGGACCTGTGGTGGGAAGGATTCTAGGGAAGAACAGAGGGAGACAACGATGTTAGGTGTGATCATTTCTGATTCTCTGACTCTTTTCTAGTTGTTAGTCATTTATCAAGACAAACTAGAAATTAGATAAGATGTGTAGATTGCTGTATTTTTAAAGTACATAAGCGAATAGGATTATATTAGAGAATATAATTTACCTTAAAAGTGATGCCAGGTTTTGTTTTGTTTTTTACTTATCTCAATATTTTTGTGGCTGGCCCAGATCATTATAGACAATGCTGTCATCCCATAATAACACAATGTTCAATAAACTTTTTATTCTTAAATTTTAAAGAACTAATATTGGAATTTTGTGCTTCTACTGTGCTGTTTAAGATTATTCTTACTAGATTCTTAAGAGAGTTTATAAAAACATTTTTGAAAATTATGTTTGGTCTCTTCAAGATGCTTTGGTTTGGAATAAGGGAACATATAAATAAGGATGCTCTAAGTTCAGTTCAGTCGCTCAGTCATGTCTGGCAAACCATTTCAGTATTCTTACTGAGAATCATGAACTCCTTATTGCCATGGAATAAGGGAACATATAAATAAGTATGCTCTAAACTGTTCGATAAAAGTGAATTGTCTTTAATAGAGAAATAATAAAGAAAGAGCCAGGAGGGAGGAGAAAGCAGACACATCTAGTTATGATTTGCCATGTAAACTGCATCCTGTCTCTCAGTCCTCTGTTCCTTTGATCCCAGTTTTCAGGTGACTTGAAACGGGAATTATGACCAGAAAACAAGGTTTTATTGTCAGTAGGGATGGCAGCGACTTTGGAAAGTTTTATTTAAGAAATATGCATTGAATAACAGAACTGTTAATTAGGTTAACTGTACCTCTGTTACAATTCTTAGACTTGGATACTCGATAACTTAGGTTTGCATTTAGGCAGGCCTGGTACCATACGTGCTATGTCCTGTGGCCTTCTGTTAACAACACTTCAGAATTAATCATTCCCAGGTGAAACGAATAAGCCCCCACTGAGAATATTTCCCCAACCTGCCTGTTCAAAACCTCCTCCTTTCTTTCTTAAAGAACTTTAGGTAGCAGAGCAACATTGTCTGCCATTAAGTGTTGTTTCTCCCTCTTCTATGTTGGGAAGGAATGGAGAATTCCAAGAAAAACATTTGCATAATATTTCAATTATATATGTGTTTCCTTAAAGTCCCATTTGGCTTTTCTCCTTTCAGTTTGTAGTCAGTAAAAAAAAAAAAAAAAAAAGCAAATAAAATTAAGTATTTTGGGCTGTCTCTTATACACATCTACCCAGTAGTCTAAGAATTCCATGTATAAGTGGACATGCCCTTNAAAGTCCCATTTGGCTTTTCTCCTTTCAGTTTGTAGTCAGTAAAAAAAAAAAAAAAAAAAGGCAAATAAAATTAAGTATTTTGGGAAACATGCAATAGCCAAATGTTATTTAAGACAGAATTCAAAACGAAAACTACTTACCAGCAAAAGGATTTGAGGTGAAACCTACCAGACAGAGGTGGCTTTGGTGAGCATCATTGGAAGCCTTGGTCTTCAATCAGTCTCAGAATCTATCACAGAGAAAAAGAAGATTCTAGCCCTGGTTTGCTTCCTAATGTGTACCCTTAGGGAAGCCCTTTTAAATGTAGAGGTTCACTTTTCTCAAGATCTCAAGGAAGAGTAAATGAGCTTGCAGATTTGCAAGTTCTTGACAAAATTCATAGTGTGGGCAAACTTAAAGACCAGGATCATGATCATGTTCCTGTTTTGGGGATGGAGTTGCCCTGGGCGGGCTGGAGGGCACCTGGGTTTCCTGAGAGAGGATGGCCAAGACAGTAGGGAGCACTGAAGGGGTCTCCAAACAGGAAAGAAGCCCAGGAAGAGGTCCAGGGACCGGCTCCCTATCCAGAAAGAAGCAAGGAAAACCTTTTCCTGGGCATAAGGCTGTGAAGTCAAATGGTTTGTGAAACAAAAAGAATTTTATTGTCCAAAAGGCAGTGATAAAGCAGTGTCTTGCAGGATTCCAAAGTGGCCCATGAAAGTCCAAATTTTACAAAATACTAATCTGTTCTGAGACTGTGGTTAAACGAACATTATTCCAACTAGTACAAAATACCTGTCTTTAAAATATTAAAGTATTCACCAGCATTATGGGTCCAATGGAAATATCTGAAATTCTAAATCATTTTCCCAGAAAGATAAACTTTCTCAGATACACTTTAGAAATCCTTGTCAAGTGTGTTGGTTTTAGTTTTAGTCTCCTTAGTGGGAAAAAAATTGTTTTTCCTCAGCTTGTTGATCTTCTGTGACCAAAGGGATAGAAAGCACAATTTTTCAAAGAATTAAAATCGATTAAACAAACACAAACGATCTCTGAAATGTTTCATGGTGGCCCCAGGTTCCTTGAGAGCAGTTTCTTGGAAATGAAGAAACGTGAGTGGGGAATAAAAAGACACAGTACTTATTATACATCACCAGAGGGGTGTGGGCAGTTTGATCTGCTGCAGACCTTGTTAGACCTTTGATCTCTTCCACTTTCCACCTTTCTGAAACTCCTGAAAGGGAGGAATTTGGGGATTTAAAACAGAACCCACTCTCTGTGGGCCACTCTGAAGAACAAGCCCCATGTGCTCCCACCATGGCTCTCCAAGCGGTTTGAGGGCTGAGCATCATGTTGTGGCTTTTATGAAAGCTTATACGCTTCCTTGATGAAGAAGTAGGTTCCAGCTAGAGGCAAAGGGGTTTTACTTATTTCTTACCAAACAAGAAATAGTCACTTCACCACTGGGCATTTAGACGTCTCCAAGCAAAATAGGAGAAGCCTCAAATGTCAGTCTGAACTCAATCCACTCTCACCTGGATACGTTACAGCAAAAGGTCAGGCAGTTTGTGGTCCCAGCCACCCCACTGTCAGCATTCACATATGAGGAGGGGGACCGAGGTCTGGCAAATTTGCCCTCATTTTGTGGAGGAAAGAATCTGAGAGATTTCTTTATTCCAAAAAGACTGAATCTTGTAATGTTGCATTATCTGCTGTTCATACTCTGGGATTATGTTGATTAGAAAGGGTTGTACATTTTCCAAATGCTTTAGAACAAGGGGGCTGAAGGAGGTTATGAGTGTTTTGGTGGTGAGGGTAGGGAAAATTATATTGGGAAATAATGAAGCATGAAATAATTTTGATACACTTTAAACGTATAAATCCATCTTGTTGGTGACTGGCTATGAGAAGGGAGAAGGAAGCTGACCACTGAGCTTGGACAAAGGTATGGAAGTAAGTGTTTTATACTCATTAACTGATGCAGTCATGTAGCAACTCTGAGAAAATGGTTATCATCTCCATTTTACAGATAAGAAAATTGAGGCTTAAAGAGAGTAAACAACTTGTCCAAAATCACACACATGGTAGAATCAGCATCTCAGACTCTGGTCTGGGTTTTATCATAAGCTATTTGGCAGACCTAAAGATTTGAAGATCTGAACTCTAACCAGAACTGAAAAAATTTCAGATTCCTTAAGTAGTTTTCCAAAAAGGTCTTTGAGCAAAATTTTCTACTTCCCCCTAGCTTTCCATTTCACTCACTATCCACTCTCCCCTCCCTCATCCAGAGATGGTTTCCTTTCTGTAGATATAGCTTGACTTTGGAAGAACTGGCTTTTTTCCCCAGAGTCACCATGCCTTAGCTATTGTATCCAGATATGTGTGTGCATGTGTTTGTGTGCCTTTAGGAGTGTGTGTTAGTATTTGTGGCATGTGTGTGCATACCTATGAATATGTGTATGTGTGTGCACTAAATGTTTGAGTATATGTGAATGTATGTGTGTCAGAGTGAATGTGGTATGTGTGGGTGCCTTTGTCTATGTATGAGTGTGTGTGCTCAGTGAACATTAGTGATTGTGTGTTTCTCTGTGTGTCTCTGAGTATATATGTGAGTGTGTCTGTGTTAAGTATGTTTTGTATGTACTCCAAGTGTGACTGTGTGGGTACATCTGACTATGTGTATGTGTCTGTGTGAGTGTGTCTAGGGTGTCTGCTTGGGTAGCTGTGTACATGCAGCTGTTCTCCCTGCAGACTTACGTCTGTGCCTTGGGTCGTGTCTCTGCTGGACTCTGGTGGGCGGCCCCATATGATGGGAGGGCATTGTGCCATGTGGCCCAGCATCTCCACAGATTCCTTGGCTGCCCCAGGATTGTTGCTGTCTTTTCATGCCTGGGTTTACCCTCTACAGAGCCCCAGCAGAGAGCATCACCACAGAACACTTTCCTGCAGATAAGATAAAAATTTTCATTTTAAATGAAATGACTCCCTCAGATCAGGAACTGAGTTTATAGATCAAATTCTGTCTTAGTGACTACAGAAGTCTGCTTAAACTCCAGTTTTCAAGGCAAAATCTTGCCATATCAAATATTGCATGGATAAGTCAAGTTTACTAGGGACTTGGAAATCCTTTCACACCTCGGAAATTTTGGTTATGACTTTATTTCTTGTACCAGGCCTATATAACCTCTGTCCTGTTCAAACTCTTCAAATATGGAGAAAAAATAGTTTATTGTAGGTTAAAAAAAGATTTGTGTTGTTGCTCTTTGAAATTTTCTGATAAACATTTCACAGGCATCTGAATAATTGCCTGGAGCACTGTCTCCTGGTGTGGGGTCTGAGGTCACAGGTCCTCACCCCCATCACAGGTGCAGATGAATCTGAACTTGACAGATGCCATCAACAAGCTGGCACCTTGCAGCTGGGGGGAGGGGATCAGCCGGACAGAGGTTCCCACTCCCAGCCCTGCCTGGGCATTAGGTGTTTGTCCCCTAAAACACCTGTGTGCTCCATCCGAAGGAGGGAAATCTGTCCCTTGGACATTTCTGTCTGCACAATTGTTAGGGAGCGCCAGAGGCTGGTGGCTCATCAACTCCTCTTCACTGACACAGAGCAGCTTAGAGACTATTCCTCCCTCCACTTCCATCTCCCCTCCGTAATGTGACACAGTAGAGCTAGCTGGGTGAGGTGATGTCTGACCCTCTAGCTCTGGGGTTGGGTGAGCCCACCCCATGACAGGCCTAGTTCAAATCCTGGTTCCCCTCTGACACTTTGCTTGACCTCTCCCAGACTCAGTTTCCTCATCTGTAAAACTGGGGATAATAATACTCCCTTACCAAGTTGTGTGGATTGAGGAACCCTATGCACAGGGCCTGGCATAGTTTGTAACACGTTCTTGTTGCCTGGTTTTACCTTTATTATTGATATACAGTGGATCTCTTAAAACCATTTCTGCATCATCTTTGTTTGTTTGTTTTTTTTTAAAAATGCTCTGTCTCTCAAAATCTGCAGTGGAATACAGTGGGAAAGGTTTTGTTTTCTTTTAACTTAAAAAGCACCCTTAGTACATCCTTTACCTTTTTTGCCAAGCTTGAGGACACCAGTTGGGTTCCAAGGCCTCAACCCCGAGTTTGGGAAGCCCAGCCTTATCCCTCCGGAAGCGCTCCTTGCAGGCTGGAGGTCCAGAGAAATGGCTCGTCTGCCTGCTTTTAGTGTTGTTCCTAAACGTGATGTTGTCAAGGCTTCCAACCCGGTAAACCCCCCCACCCTTGCCCGCCCTTCCTGCATACATTAGCCTTAATGTATTCTCCCTTGAATACTCATCATATTAAGGCTCCCGGTAGATACCTTGCTCGAAATAAATTTTATGGGCACGCATCCTCGCCCTCATCTCCATGCATTTGTGGCCTGGAGGAGAAATATAGCTGTATCTTTCCTTGGAGGCCAAACAACAATTAGGTGGGAATGAGGGGCCCTCTGGCCCCGGCGAAAGGCAGGGTGTGGGGAGGGAGCGGGCTTGCGCTCCATTTCCCTATCGGTCTTTCCTGGGGTTAATTTGCCTCTGCTGGCCTGCAACCTGGCTCCTGGGACGAAGACGTCCCTAGTTGGTTTTTACCCAGGCTGATGATCCACGAAGACCCACAGGTCGGACCGGGCACCCGCGGCTCAGTGGGGCATGGGTTCCTTTGGCTGTGCACCGGGCATCCAGGCACACCTCTTCGCTGAGCCACTGAGCCGGAGGGGTTCTCCCCTAGGGCTTCCTTCCCATTCTTTGCATAAAGATGCCTGAGCAGACTTCCTTCACGGCTCCTTCCGTAAGACTCAGCAGCTGCCACCANCTGGGTTTACCCTCTACAGAGCCCCAGCAGAGAGCATCACCACAGAACACTTTCCTGCAGATAAGATAAAAATTTTCATTTTAAATGAAATGACTCCCTCAGATCAGGAACTGAGTTTATAGATCAAATTCTGTCTTAGTGACTGCAGAAGTCTGCTTAAACTCCAGTTTTCAAGGTAAAATCTTGCCATATCAAATATTGCATGGATAAGTCAAGTTTACTAGGGACTTGGAAATCCTCTCACACCTCGGAAATTTTGGTTATGACTTTATTTCTTGTAGGAGGCCTATATAACCTCTGTCCTGTTCAAACTCTTCAAATTATGGGGAAAAAATAGTTTATTGTAGGTTAAAAAAAGATTTGTGTTGTTGCTCTTTGAAATTTTCTGATAAACATTTCACAGGCATCTGAATAATTGCCTGGAGCACTGTCTCCTGGTGTGGGGTCTGAGGTCACAGGTCCTCACCCCCATCACAGGTGCAGATGAATCTGAACTTGACAGATGCCATCAACAAGCTGGCACCTTGCAGCTGGGGGGAGGGGATCAGCCGGACAGAGGTTCCCACTCCCAGCCCTGCCTGGGCATTAGGTGTTTGTCCCCTAAAACACCTGTGTGCTCCATCCGAAGGAGGGAAATCTGTCCCTTGGACATTTCTGTCTGCACAATTGTTAGGGAGCGCCAGAGGCTGGTGGCTCATCAACTCCTCTTCACTGACACAGAGCAGCTTAGAGACTATTCCTCCCTCCACTTCCATCTCCCCTCCGTAATGTGACACAGTAGAGCTAGCTGGGTGAGGTGATGTCTGACCCTCTAGCTCTGGGGTTGGGTGAGCCCACCCCATGACAGGCCTAGTTCAAATCCTGGTTCCCCTCTGACACTTTGCTTGACCTCTCCCAGACTCAGTTTCCTCATCTGTAAAACTGGGGATAATAATACTCCCTTACCAAGTTGTGTGGATTGAGGAACCCTATGCACAGGGCCTGGCATAGTTTGTAACACGTTCTTGTTGCCTGGTTTTACCTTTATTATTGATATACAGTGGATCTCTTAAAACCATTTCTGCATCATCTTTGTTTGTTTGTTTTTTTTTAAAAATGCTCTGTCTCTCAAAATCTGCAGTGGAATACAGTGGGAAAGGTTTTGTTTTCTTTTAACTTAAAAAGCACCCTTAGTACATCCTTTACCTTTTTTGCCAAGCTTGAGGACACCAGTTGGGTTCCAAGGCCTCAACCCCGAGTTTGGGAAGCCCAGCCTTATCCCTCCGGAAGCGCTCCTTGCAGGCTGGAGGTCCAGAGAAATGGCTCGTCTGCCTGCTTTTAGTGTTGTTCCTAAACGTGATGTTGTCAAGGCTTCCAACCCGGTAAACCCCCCCACCCTTGCCCGCCCTTCCTGCATACATTAGCCTTAATGTATTCTCCCTTGAATACTCATCATATTAAGGCTCCCGGTAGATACCTTGCTCGAAATAAATTTTATGGGCACGCATCCTCGCCCTCATCTCCATGCATTTGTGGCCTGGAGGAGAAATATAGCTGTATCTTTCCTTGGAGGCCAAACAACAATTAGGTGGGAATGAGGGGCCCTCTGGCCCCGGCGAAAGGCAGGGTGTGGGGAGGGAGCGGGCTTGCGCTCCATTTCCCTATCGGTCTTTCCTGGGGTTAATTTGCCTCTGCTGGCCTGCAACCTGGCTCCTGGGACGAAGACGTCCCTAGTTGGTTTTTACCCAGGCTGATGATCCACGAAGACCCACAGGTCGGACCGGGCACCCGCGGCTCAGTGGGGCATGGGTTCCTTTGGCTGTGCACCGGGCATCCAGGCACACCTCTTCGCTGAGCCACTGAGCCGGAGGGGTTCTCCCCTAGGGCTTCCTTCCCATTCTTTGCATAAAGATGCCTGAGCAGACTTCCTTCACGGCTCCTTCCGTAAGACTCAGCAGCTGCCACCGGAGTGTCTGCAAGGAGGAGCCACATCCTTTTCCTCTTACTGGCTTCGTTTACCTGCCAGTCCCCATTCCTTTCCCAGGCTGGATTTGTCACACCAAGGGAGCGCCAGGTTCCCGCCCCTTACTTACTCTAGCTTCACCTCTTCTTTCCCAACGTCCCAGCTGGTAAGGCCCCCGCCCTCGGAACCCTCCCTGGCAGCTCCAGGGATGTGGCCCCGGTGGTCCCTGCAGTCAAGCATGTGGCTGAACAGGAGCCTGACCGGTGAGTCCCCAAGCCATGGCACAGCTGCAGCGTGCTCTGGGTCCTCTCTGAACCTCCGCATGAGGGGCTTGACATCTATGTGGGACTTCTTGGTGGGAGTTCAATGAGATCAAGCTCAGGAACTTGGGCCCCTAACTTTCCTTGCTCAGCCCAGTGGCACCACTGCAAATACCTGGTTACTGCAGTTCCCTTACCTCCTAATAATAGAAGCCTTTACTGAACACCTACTGTATGCCAAGTCCTTGTCCTGTATACTGAGTCCTGTTGTTTGGCCTCCAGCCAAAGTGTTGTGAAGATGAATTGATTAATGTATCTTCACAACACTTCTACCAGATACAATTGCCATCATCACTCCATTTTACAGGCGAGGCAACTGAGGCAGAGGCAGAGTATTGGGTTGGCCATAAAAGTTCGTTTGGGTTTTTCTGTAAGATGGTTTGGAAAAATCCAAATGAACTCTCTGACCAACCCAATGATTTGTTAAAGCTTAGAAAGTGAGTGAGTGAAGTCAGTTGTGTCCGACTCTTTGCGACCCCATGGTCTGTAGCCTACCAGGCTCCTCTGTCCATGGGATTTTCCAGGCAATAGTACTGGAGTGGATTGCCATTTCCTTCTCCAGGAGATCTTCCCGACCCAGGGATTGAACTCGGGTCTCCCGCATTGTAGACAGACACTTTCCCGCCTGAGCCACCAGGGAAGTAAGCAGAATCAAAATTAGGCAGACTGGCTCCAGAATCCATGGTCTTAACCTGTGTCCTATCTTGCTGCTTTTATTCAATGGAAATTCCTGTAGCTGTCATGTGCTTAGCCCTTTGCTGGGACTCCTTGGTAAATACTTACTGGTTGAACAGTTTCTTTGTCAAGGAGGAAAGCTTTTGAGATAAAAAGAAAATCCCATCTGAACTGGGACCAGTAGTGAGTGTCCAAGCCTACATGTATCAGGGAGTTTTCATTTTGGTCTGAGAATCAGGTCAAAGGGCAAGGCATCTAGTGAGTCTGACCTTCAGGCAATGGTGGTGCCTGCTGAGGCCATGACGGGAACAGACTGTGTTGGGGTTCAGTTGGGTTCAAGATCAACACTGTGTGTACAGGGCTAACAATGATGGTTAGTGAATGTCTCCATAGCCTGTCTATGTTTTAGATATAAACGACTTACTACTTGAGAAAGCTTTCTCTTTACATAGGTTTGCTGCTGCTGCTAAATCACTTCAGTCGTGTCCGACTCTCTGCAATCCCATAGACGGCAGCCCAACAGGCTCCACCATCCCTGGGACTCACCAGGCAAGAACACTGGAGTGGGTTGCTCTTTCCTTCTCCAATGCATGAAAGTGAAATGTGAAAGTGAAGTCGGTCAGTCGTGTCCGACTCTTAGTGACCCCATGGACTGCAGCCTACCAGGCTCCTCCATCCATGGGATTTTCCAGGCATGAGTACTGGAGTGGGGTGCCATTGCCTTCTCCGTTACATAGGTTTGGATGTGTTCCGTTTTCCCCCTTAATGCTTTGAGGCTAATGCTCTTATGTGAACACTTTAAAATCACAAGTCTCGATAGCCTGTCTATGTTTTAGATATAAATGACTTAATACTTGCGAAAGCTTTCTCTTCACATAGGTTTAGCTGTGTTCAGTTTTTCCCCTTAATGCTTTGAGGCTAATGCTCTTATGTGAACACTTTAAAATCACAAGAGATTTAGTTTTACCACTTTTGTTGACATTTTGAAATGTGCAGGAAAAGCTAGTGAAGAACTGTCTCCAGGTGAGCCTCTTGGGAATTGTTTCCTTTTGTAAATTTAAACATATAATTAACATTTTTTACACTGTTGTGTTGGTTTCTGCCATACAACCACGCAAACCAGCCACAAATATGCATACATACCCTCCTTAACCTCCCTCCCTGTGACACATATATACCATGGAGTATTACTCAGCCATAAAAAAGAATGAGTTTGAGTCCGTTGAGGACTAGTGAGGTGGATGAACCTAGAGCCTGTTACACAGAGTGAAGTAAGTCAGAGAAAAACAAATATCATGTATTAATGCATATATATGGAACCTAGAAAAATGGTTTTGATGAGCCTGTTAGAGAAGCAGATATAGAGAAAAGACTTGTGGACACAGTGGGGAAAGGAGAGGGTGGGACTGATGGAGAAAGTAACATCAACGTAAATACACTATCAGGTGTAAGACGGGCAACTGGTGAGAAGTTGCTGTATAGCACAGGAGCCCAGCCTGGCGATCTGTGATGACATAGAGAGGATTTGATCAGTAATTTATTTGGTGATAAATATCTTTGGAGGTACTCTTGTGTGCCATGATGTGGACCTAACAGAAGCAGAAGATATTAAGAAGAGGTGGCAAGAATACACAGAAGAACTGTACAGAAAAATCTTCACGACCCAGATAATCACGAGGATGTGATCACTAATCTAGAGCCAGACATCTTGGAATGTGAAGTCAAGTGGGCCTTAGAAAGCATCACTAAGAACAAAGCTAGTGGAGGTGATGGAATTCCAGTTGAGCTGTTTCAAATCCTGAAAGATGATGCTGTGAAAGTGCTGCACTCAATATGCCAGCAAATTTGGAAAACTCAGCAGTGGCCACAGGACTGGAAAAGGTCAGTTTTCATTCCAATTCCAAAGAAAGGCAATGCCAAAGAATGCTCAAACTACCGCACAATTGCACTCATCTCACACGCTAGTAAAG
>SJYX01014642.1:121669-145774 GCA_006410675.1 Oreotragus oreotragus
CAAGTCGGTGATGCCATCCAGCCATCTCATCCTCTGTTGTCCCCTTCTCTTCCTGCCCCCAATCCCTCCCAGCATCAGAGTCTTTTCCAATGAGTCAACTCTTCTCATGAGGTGGCCTAAGTATTGGAGTTTTAGCTTTAGCATCAGTCTTCCAAAGAACACCCAGGACTGATCAGGACTGATCTCCTTCAGAATGGACTGGTTGGATCTCCTTGCAGTCCAAGGGACTCTCAAGAGTCTTCTCCAACACCACAGTTCAAAAGCATCGATTCTTCAGCACTCAGCTTTCTTTATAGTCCAATTCTCACATCCATACATGACCACTGGAAAAACCACAGCCTTGACTAGATGGACCTTTGTTGGCAAAGTAATGACTCTGCTTTTGAATATGCTGTCTAGGTTGGTCATAACTTTCCTTCCAAGGAGTAAGCATCTTTTAATTTCATGGCTGCAATCACCATCTGCAGTGATTTTGCACCCCTCCCCCCCAAAAATAAAATCTGACACTGTTTCCACTGTTTCCCCATCTATTTACCGTGAAGTGATGGGACCGGATGCCATGATCTTTGTTTTCTGAATGTTGAGCTTTAAGCCAACTTTTTCACTCTCCTCTTTCACTTTCATCAAGAGGCTTTTTAGTTCCTCTTCACGTTCTGCCATAAGGGTGGTGTCATCTGCATATCTGAGGTTATCGGTATTTCTCCTGGCAATCTTGCTTCCAGCTTGTGCTTCTTCCAGCCCAGCGTTTCTCATGATATACTCTGCATAGAAGTTAAATAAGCAGGGAGACAATATACAGCCTTGACGTACTCCTTTTCCTATTCAGGGCACTTAGTTGTATCATTTCTGTGACTTTCAGAGTGGTCCTTTGAAATTTAGATCTAGAGGCATCTCCATGGCTGGTTCAAGGGTCTCAGAGAAGAGTTGCTCTTGGTAGGGGTTGAGCCAGGCTCATACCGTGTCATTGACTTCAGTGGAAATATGAGGAAGAGACAGTTTTGTGTGATGGTTTAGAGCTCAGACCCTGCCTGGGTTTGAATTTCTTTATTAGCTATGTGCTCTTGAGCAAGTTATTTAACTTCTCCGTGCTCAGTTTGCTCATCTGTAAAATGGGGCTGATGATAATAGGATTGTTGTTAGCTTTGAATGAGTCAACATGTGTAAGTTCCTTAGGACAATGCCTGATACATGAGAACTAGCTCTTACGACTGTCCTTGGTTTTTCATTCTGGGATTGAGTTCATCAGAAAGAAAAATCCTGTTGGAACTTTAGGTCAGAGTGAGGGGATCTCCTAAAATTTATTTTCCATGGCATTTGATCTGGCACTTCTCTTCCAGAATTTATTACCTAGGCACTTAGGCTGGTGCCTCGAATGAAATGGACCGACTGGTAGGACAGGAGGTGAGGGGTGTTGGTCAGTGACAGGTGGCCCTTGGGGTGTGTGAAGTGTGGTGGGGCTGCGAGGTGGCTCACCAACACCAGGAAACACTGGGCAAAAATGAGCAAGCCCGGGAGAGATGGTGCGCCTCCTTCAGGGGATGTGTGTTCTGGAGACAGGGAGAAGAAATGGGAGAAGCACCATTCCTGGATATGGAACTTGACTTCTCCCAAATCCTTCCCAAGGTTTAACTGCAGGGAGTAAGTGATTTGAATTTCTGAGGATTTTCCAATTTTGTCGGTTCAATAGGAGTTGAAAAGCACTTTAAAGATGGTGTTGATAACCACGGGGGCTGCCTCCACGGCCTCTGCTCAGAAGGCAGGACTCATTGTCACTATCACACTTCGGTCAAATAAGCTCTGCCCTCTCCTTGAATGTGTGTATGTGTGTGTGTGTGCGCGCACATCTGTGCTCAGGCTCCCTGAGAGTGGGGCGGCGGCTGCACAGGCACACCCGAGTTGAGGGGTGGGCCTCTGGTTCTTTCCTGTGGACACCCCCTCCCCATCTTCCTCTTTGCCCACCCCTGATGCTCACCTTGTTGCCTAAGTTCTGCCATGTAAGCAGTTCCATCCCCTCCACTCACATCCTTTCTCCACAGCAAGAATTTGCCTCAACCCTCTTTGCTCACAGATGCCCTGGTCAAGTACCATGCCAGCTCTCTGGGCCCCGGACAGGGCAGTGGTCATCCTCTGTGGTGGGGGATGGGGAAAAGGGCAGGAGGAAGGAGGGGGCGGGCCTGGCCCCGGGGCTTCGGTGAGCTGCCCATGCTTTGCGGGCCAGGGCCTCATCCCACCGCTTGTCCCTGGACCTTCGGAAATCCTCAGTGAACTCCAGGGTGAGCGAGAGCGAGATTGCCTTCTTGCCCATCTGGGGACAGGGGAGGTGCTGAGGGGTCCCTTGGTCAGAACTCTGGCTGGGTGCGGGCCTGTCGGGACAAAAGACCTAGAGCTCCATAATCAGAGAAGCCCTTTTGAGCCCTGGCACTGCCCTGGGGCCCGATCTGATGTTTGGACCTTGATTGGCTAGCTCCAGGTTTGGGAACGGGAGGTGGCAGCAGCTGGCATGTAGCTTTAGCTTTGGGAGAAGTAGTGATAAGGGAAGAGGATCGCTTTAGACCCAGGAGGGGCCAGGCAGCGGGGCACAGAGGGATTAGCACAAGCCTACGAGCCATAAGCCCGAGACCAGAAATAACAATGACAGTTACTCACCCAGGCTGTTGCCCCAGTCCCTGCCTCCCTGACCTTGGAGACTCATCAGTAGGGTCTCTAGTCATCTTCCCCTGGCTGCTGCCCACAACACCTCCCTCCCAGACCAGCGTCCTTCGTCACAGCTCAGGTCCTGACCCACCATCCCCAGCTCCTTTGGCAGGCCCCCCTCTGCCTACAGAATATTGCAGAAACACTGTGCCACCAGAGCCTTCTGCCCGGTGCCCAGCCTTCTGTCCAATCCTAGCTCACGGCTTTCCTTGGGTACCTGATGCCCCCCAGCAGGATGCCTCTTTCCCCCGCAGGCATGCTCAGCATTTCCCCGTCTCCACACCCTGGTCCAGGGATGAGGTCCATCCTCTCAAGGTCTCCCCACCCTTCCATGGTGGTGAGTCCAGCTCCTTGGTGGAGGGAGCCTGGTGGAGGCCTGGCCATCTTACGCCTTGTCTCTGCCGATGACTCAGCACAGGCTGCCTTGGTTGGCTGGTTCCTCATGCACCTGTTGGCTTGAAGAAAGGCTTATTAGGCATTCATTTTTCTGTCTCCCCCGTACACATAGGCTGTTGCTGGGCTTGATGCAACAAAGAGTAGATTACACGGTGAATTTACAGTGTGCTGTGGGGACCAGTTTCTTCTGTACCCAGCTTTGGCATCCTGCAAGTCACAGAGGCCTAGACTGTCTCCCTTATTTAGCCATAGTTACTCTCCTCTCCTGAGATCATTCTGCTTTGTAAGGTAGCCCACTGTCAGGGCTGGAGCCCCTTGTTAAGGGGAGCTGGCCACACATTCAGTGCTGAATCCACAGGTCATTAATTCTGTGCTGGGGATGCTGTGTGGAGAGAAATGGAAAGCGGAAGTGATTTTCCCCACTGCCCACAGAGGGATGATCAGACACAAGCCCCAGGGAGGACCCTTGGATTTACAGGCAGTCAGGGCTCACCCAGCATTTGGGATCATGGCTGTTTGGTACAGGAAGGCACAGGTGCAGCACAGTTTGGTCTAGCAAGTCACAGTCCTTGGTGAGGACAGGGAGGGAGCATTGTCTACAGTCAGAGCGGCTTCATCGTCCGTCCTCAGGGCTTGGGACCCGCTGCCCACTTGGGGCTCAGACAGTGGTCTGGCTGCAGAACTGGGGGTCTGCTCCTCATTGCAGCTCATTAAAGGTCACCAGGCACCTGCTTTCAGCTGACACACATGCAGAGGGACACTGGGAGCAGAGAGAACAGGAGATAGGGCAGGAGGCGAGGGCAGTCCTGGGCACCCCACTTCTCTCCTGCATCTCACACCAGGCTGCAGGAGTCACCTCTGGTGGCCTCAAGAGAGCCCAGCAGGTGCCATGCACTCGAATCTGCCCAGCAGACCTCAGAATGCTTGCGGCTGTGGCACTTGAAAGATGCCTGGTCAGGGGCATCTTCTCTATGCACCTTGAAGTAAAAGAGAAAAAGAAAAAATAAGAAGTACTACTCTCTTATGATATCTGCCCCAAAGCTTGACTCAGAGACAGACGGCAGGATTCATTGACCTTACTGATCAGCATTGTGTTTCTAAGTTCCAGGATCAATACTTTAAATCTCTTTGCTTATAACAAAGGGCAGGACCACTGCTTTGCATAACTCCAGGGGCATCTTTTATTCTGTGTGAAGTTTTGTGACTCAAGACAGTATTGTGAGGAGCTGGAGGGGTGATTACCCCAGAAATGGGGGGGAGGATGGAGATGAAAGATGGAGATGGCTTCCGCTAGCCTCCAGCCTGTGAAACATGGCAGTACTGGTGCCTTGCAGCAGAGGGCGATGTTGGCGTGTGCACAGACAGAGAAAGAAGTACTGTTGGAAGGTTGTACTCTGTGGTGGTTGCGCTTTGGGGGGTGAGGTGGGGGGTGCGGCTCTGTTAAACACTGTCTTACTCAGTAACATTGGCTGATTTTTGCTGTGGTTTGTTGTTTTGCCTCTTGGGTCCTTGGCTTCCCTTCTCCAAAGGAAATAAATTCTGAGGCCAGAGAGGAGAGGCGATGAGTTGACCAATGCAGTGTGCTTCTGAGACTATTACATAATTGCAAGCTAGGAAGCCAACAACTCCTTGGGTTGTGTTTGCTGAGCAGGTCCTGTCTGGACTTTGCATCCAGGTGTGGAGGGTCCCTGGCTCCTTGCAAAAGGGCTGGAGCCTGGGGACAGCAGGGGTCTGGGACTTGGGCTTCTGGGTCCCCTGCTCTTCACTGCCTGGGTCCTGGCAGCTCCCTTACTTTGAAGCATGGTGAAAACAGCTTTTCTGCTCCGGGAACCAGTTCAAGTGCTGGAGGTTCTTAGGCAAGTTCCTTAACATCTCTCAGCTCCAGTGCCCCAAGACTGGGTACACAGGAGCGTTTCACAAAAGGGAGTCATTTTATGAGCAGACTGGTTTGGTGAACCCAAAAGGAGCTTGATTGAATTACTGTTCTGTGTTCAACCAGCTGTTCATCAGCAAACAAGTGACCAGGCCTTCCTGAAAACCTCATCCCCTTATCTGTTAAGAGGTAATGTTCTAACCCACTGAGTTGCTGTGAAATGGGAAGAAGGTGGTGTGTAAACTGTATCCAGCACTGCTGGGTTCTTCCTGCTAGGTGCTAGAATCTCTGGGTGTTGGGTTTCTGGCCCCGGAGGACTAGCTGTTAGAGTTGTCCCCCAGGGCTGGGCTGGGCTGGCTTCTCCTGCCCCCCCTGCTCCCACTGAGATGATTTTAAAAGCCTAGAACTCCTCACATGGAGGTCAGGGTAGTCTGGCTCGCGGCAGTGTGCTGGGCATAAACCATGGCATAGAGATGCTGTGCTGATTTACACAAAAACTTGAGAAGCAAACCAGTGATTATTATAACATAAAAACAGAGAGCTAGAGAATTGAAGGGCAAGATCCACATACATTTTTAAGGTGAGCCACAGCCCTTGAGAACATTCCAGTCTTGTGGGGGAGCTTCAGGCTGTATCCTGGCTGCCGGGTCTCTATGCTCACACCTGCCTACCAGAGGGGGCTGTGGGGAAGAGTTGGAGACGTTTGGGGGTGACTGCCACTCCAGGGGCTCCTGTCTAACACTTCATGCTACTTTGGGGTGTGTCTCCTTGCGCCTGAGGCCCTCCCCTGCCTGGCACTGCCGGGACCCAGCAAGATGGAGGGCAGCTGGACCGCTGTCAGTGGGGCGCTGCGCCCCTCCCCCAGCCAGTCAATCTCTAGGCAGTAACGGGCTGTCAGCCAAGGCCAGGTAAGAGGCGTCCTTGGGAGCCCGGGAGCTGCTGATTTATCCCTGCCGTTCAGAACAGCCTGTCTCAGCTCCGGCAAGCTCTGCGTTTGGCCCGGCCACAGGGTGGTTTTGCTGGCTCCTGAGAGGTCTTCATTAGTGACCTTGGGCCAATCACTCTTGTAACCAGGGCCTCCATCCCGCAGCTGGGAAGATGCCCGTGGGACATCGGGCAGCCTGGGGGTCATGGGGTAAGGCCCGTGCTCCAAGTTGGATATTTGGAGGGGGAGCGAGCATTGGGTTTGAATCCCGGCTCAGTGTGAATTTGGGGCATTAGACCTCTTGGAGCCTCACTCTCATCTTGAAAAAAGAGATGAAAATAAAAATGTCGACTTTTCTAAGTTACTCCGGGGACGGAGTGAAATGAGGTCCTTAGTATCCATCATTATTGGTGACTGCTCTTTTACTTATTTTTATTTTTTGATGTGGACCATTTTTAAAGTCTGTTGGATTTATTACAATATTGACTCTGTTTATGTGCTGGTTTTTGGCCATGAAGCATTTTGAATCTTAGCTCCCTGACCAGGGGATTCAATCCACACCCCCTGTGTTCGAAGGTGGGGTCTTAACCACTGGGCCACCAGGGAAGTCCCTGGCTGTTCTTACTAAGACCATGACAGCATATCTATGTAGGGAGGAGAGAAAAGGGGGGTCCTGGGGGCAGAGGCTACAGAGAGCCTTGAGTCAGACAGGGGTCCCGGGGAGGGAGGTGGGGCCTGTCCAGTGCAATGGTGGGTCAGATGGCTGGAACAGCTGTCCGCCTCTTGGCGTGGGGGTGGTGTGTGGAGATGCCATGGGTTTTCTCCATGGGATGCCATCCCTCCCTGTGCGATCCAGAGCTCTGTGGTGGTGACCGCAGCCCTCAGCCTTCACTTCCCAAAGTGGGGTTCCCAGCTCTGGCTGGAGGGGCCAGCTCGTGCTTGCATGAGTGCCTCTAGCCAGCTGGTACCTTGCTGTCACAGGAAGAGGACACTTCAGTTCTGTGGTTGGTTGTGGGTCCAGTCTGGGGCCAGGTTCTTGCCAAACCACCTGTTATTTTTGATAACTACACACCTACTATGACACACACACACACCATTCTCGAAAAATGTTCTTAAAGAACTCACAAGGAGGGTCTCCTTAACGTGTGACTTTCCATAATTTCTGAATAGTTTATAGTCTAATCCCCTCACTAAGCAAATTAAACCTTTTAAGGTAACGATCAGATGGTTCTGATAGTAGCTGTGCGTGTGGACATTTGTAAGATTCAAACACACTTGTGGGACCAGGCCCACTGTCATTTGCAAAGGCCTGTAATCAAGGCAGAAGCAATTACTTAGCCGAGCAGCTCCCCCTGGGACCTGAGGCCGTATATCAGGCAGTGATGAGTCCACAGATTATCTGTCTGCCCGCCCCGGAGCCCTCCTGTTCGGCTGAGCCCGCCCACCCTCCAGGAGCCCAGGCTTGCCGTGGTGAAGGCCTCCTGACATCTGTGATACCTGCCTACCAGAGACATTTGTGTCTTGGGGAATCTATTTGGAACCAAATAGTTGCAGATCAGCCTGAGAGTCAGACAGCATCTGGGCTGTGGAAACATGGTCCCCAGACAAAGAGAGATTGGAGTGACATGGGAGTGGGGGGTGGGGGCACCTTACCACACCCCAGCCGGCATCAGCAAGCCCCATTCTCAATCACTGGGACTCCACCCCTCCCTCCTTTACCTCCCGTCCCCCTTCATTCAGGTACCGAGACACAGGGTCCCACCTCCAAGAGGCCCTCTTTCCCTCCCACTGCCTCTGTCTTCTCGCGGGCCCTGTCACACGCCTCTGCACCACTGGAAGCTTTCCAATCAGCTGTCCTACTCATCTTGTTCCCCTCATGCCTCCCTGCTGCAGGCCCATCTTTGGTCACCTTACTCCCGTGGCTCCTGAATCTCCTGAACCCAGCCCTCAGGGGTTCATCGCCTGGCTCCACCACATTGCTTGCTGATTCTCTGGCCAAGATCACGTGAGCGTCCAGTGAGAGCCAGTCTCTGGCTTGTGGCTGTGGCTCCTGGGGTCTGTCAGTGCCCCTGGAAGCCCCACCTGAGGAGGAGCCGCAGACCAGCCTTAGACCCCGTGATGGGCATCGTGGGTCCTTGTGGCTGGCTGTGAGATGGGGTGAGAGTGATGGGCATCGTGGGTCCTTGTGGCTGGCTGTGAGATGGGGTGAGAGTGATGGGCATCGTGGGTCCTTGCGGCTGGCTGTGAGATGGGGTGAGAGTGATGGGCATCGTGGGTCCTTGCGGCTGGCTGTGAGGTGGGGTGAGAGTGGCTTGGGAGGGGGCCCTGTGGCTCTCCTGTCCCAGTGCCTGCTGCACCTCCATGAGAATGAGTTCTCAGGCCCTGAAGGGCTCAAGAATCACCAGGCAGTCTGTACCTGCTGCAAGAGGGCCTAGAGCACCCATTACATAGGGTTTCTCAAAGCACAGTCCATGCCACAGCTGCACCAGGGTCATTCCTGAGGGGCTTATCCAAAGTGTGCAGTCTGGGGCCAGAGTCAGGAATCAGGGATGGCTTTTCTGCTTTTAAGCAAACATCCCAGTTGGCACTTCTACACAGGGTAATTTGGTAACAGCTCGGCCAACACCTTGGCAGAGAAGAATTAGCCTGGGAGCAGGAGGGCTGATTAGGTGCACGGAGGAAGAGGGTGGGAAGGGGGGACAATCTTGTCCCACCTGTGGAAAGGGACTAATAATGCCTATGAGAAGGGCTCTCGTGAGTTCAGGTGAGATAGCTCACTAGAAACTCCCCTGGTGGATACTAGTGCTTCATGCATGTTCACAAAAATTTAAGAGAGATGGGCTAGACTCTGGGAGAAGAGGGTCAGATCCTACATGTTCCATTGCCTCTTGGGAAGCAAATCTCCCCCCAGCAGGGAAAGCGGGGACGTATGACTGGGGGAAGGGAGAGTTGGGCTGTAGATTTTTTTTCTGCCACTCACTGGGCTGTGTGATCTTGAGCAAATCTCTGACCCTCTCCAGGCCATTTTCTTCTGTGTTAAAACGAGGAGGTTCGACTAGGTGACATTGGGAAGCAAATCTCCCCCCAGCAGGGAAAGCGGGGACGTATGACTGGGGGAAGGGAGAGTTGGGCTGTAGATTTTTTTTCTGCCACTCACTGGGCTGTGTGATCTTGAGCAAATCTCTGACCCTCTCCAGGCCATTTTCTTCTGTGTTAAAACGAGGAGGTTCGACTAGGTGACTGATTCTAAAGCTCTTCCAGTTGCATTCATCTCAAAGTAGTATTGAATGCTCATTGAAAACAAAAATGTGACATTAGAAACTGCAAATAAAAAGTGGAGCCTGAGCAGAGTTCTGGTGGGCCTAGGAGGCTTATGTGTGAATATGCATATGGCGTAGCTGTGTCCGCCTTCTCCAAGGCTCTAATGTTCTCCAGTGTCAAGGCTTCTCCAAATATGGCACCTTCTACATCTGGAGAAGGCTGACTGTTCTAGGGCAGGACTCCACGTGCCGTGACATGGCTGTGGTGGTGATATATGTTGGAAATATTGGTACATACAGTAACAGTAAATATCAGCGGCTTACCTGTCAAGCGTGGTGATAGATAAAAGAAATACATGGAGGAAAGTGTCAACTGGGGAAAAAATATACGGCCGGCAGTAAATCACTGCCACGCAATTAAAGCATAAAATTAAGTTGTGTGATATTTTGTTTTCTTGGGATGGTGCACCACTCTGTGGCGGCTCCCACACATGGGGGCTGGCACGGGCCTGGGTTGGACTGCTCCTAACAGCCCAGAGAAAGGAAGAGGATTGGGTTCGAATTCCAGCTCCACCGTCTATTGCTGTGATGTCTCTGGCATGTTTCTTACCCTCCCTGAACTTATTTCTTCCCCTACAAATGGGGGAGTGGGCCCTGATGTAATTTGGGGTGGAGCCAATGAGATTTGCTGACCGATCACACGAGGGTGTCCGAGGCTGTGGGCCCGAGCAACTGGAAGAGAGAAATCACCCTTCTCTGAGATGGGGAAGGAGCAGATGCTGAGGAAAGATTAGGAGTTGAGATGCTGAGGGGGCGGCGTGGGATGTACCATCTGGAGTTGCGAGGAGGTCCCAGCTGGAGGTGGAAGCTGAATCCCCAGAGGTGTGGGATAGATAAGAAGAGGTAGGGGGAGGTGGAACAGGGGCTGCCAGAGAAAGGAGCAGAACCCGGAGAGGCAGGTCCCGAGGCCCAGTGAGTGGCGTGTTCTAAGGAGGAGGGCAGCCAACGTGGTGCAAGGTGAGGGACGATGAGACCTGACCAACAGATTCAGCAGTGTGGGGCCCCCCGGGTGAGTGAAGCTGGGGTTGATTCACAGGCGACCACCTGACGGGAGCACTGCGTTAGGGTTTTCCACAGAAATGCAACCAACAGGCTGTGTGTGTGTGTGTGTGTGTGTGTGTGTGTGTGTGTGTAAAGAGATTTAATTTAAGGATGGGCTCACAGGATTTCAGAGTCTGAGAAGCCCCAAGACTTGCAGTCAGTGGGCTGGGGGACCCAGGAGAGTTGATGGTACACAAGTCGGCAGGCTTGAGACCCAGGAAGAGCCAGCAGTTCAGTTCAAGTCTAAAGGCAGGAAAAGACCTGTGTCATGGCTCCCGCCGTCAAGTGGGAAGAGTTCACTCTTGGGAGGACAGGACTTCACCTGATGGGAAGAGGCCCATCACAGCGAGGATCAACTTGGTCGACTGACTGAAATGTTAATCTGTCCAAAACCACTTCCAGACACACACAGGAAGACGTTTGACCAAATATCTGGGAACTTTGTGGCCCAGTCAAGTTGGCACATGGCAACTGGAGTGGACTCAAGGTAGAATGAGAACAGGGGCATTAGAGACTGTGTATAAAACCCGTTTTTGAGGGATTTTGCTCCGAGGGGAGTAGAGATGCAGGGAGGCGTAGGGTCGAGAGAAGCTTTTTGTCTTGAAGTGGCAGAAGTAACAGCGTGCTGTATGCTGCTGGGTACCTGTGATAGAGAGGGGACACTGATGATGTGGGTGCAAGGGGCCTGGCTTCTTGCTGAATGATCTTCCTAGGAAGGGGTGGACTCTGCCCAGATGGGCCGACAGCCTTGACTGGGAGCACAGATGGGTCAGCTGTAGGGAGCGAGAGACTGGGCACGTGGGGGGTGGACAGAAGAGGGGATGTGCCTAGCAGGCCTTTGCTGAGGGCTCCTCTTTTGTCCCAGAAACAGGAAGCTGGGCCACCAGCTGAGACCAAGGATGTGGGGATTGGGAGAGAGAAGGGATGGGAGGGTGGGAAGGTTAACAGACGAGAGGGGGCACTGTGCTTTCCCAGACCCTCCTGAGGTCTGGACCCTGAATTTAAAGGTCGTCCCGTCAGTGAGGAGGTATGTTTCCCTCAGCCCTGTTTTGACACCTGTGCTGCATGGCGGAGGTCGGGGGTTGAGAGCAGAGTAGGGGCAGGAGAGGGGTTCCTAAGATGGACCATGGAGCCTTTGCTGGGTTGGAGGGAAGTGAGGCCGTGAGGAGGGTGAGGGGCAGTGGGAATGGGCCGGGTGGCAGGGTTGTGGGAGTCAGGCTGCTGTGGGCCCTTGAGTGGAAGGGCAAGATGCTGCGACGCTTGGAAGTCATCCCTGGAGGCGCTCTAGCTCCTGATGGCATTGTCTGGGGTGCACCATGAGAGGGAGGGTCTGAGGATATGACCTTCGGGGTGCCTGCTCTGTCACTCAGTCTTGTCCGACTCTTTGTGACCCCATGGACCGTGTAGCCCGCCAGCCTCCTCTGTCCATGGGATTTCCCAGGCAGGAATACTGGAGTGAGTTGCCATTTCCTCCTGCAGGGGATCTTCCTGAATCCTGAAGAAGATCTGTCTCTTATACACATCTCAGGAGGGACTTGCTGTGGGGACATCGATGTCACCGAGAATTCTGGCAACAGGGATGGTGAGCGTGAGGGTGAGCCAGGAACAAAATCCACCGAGGAGGGAGGGGGTGGGCTGGGGGGTGGCGAAGACACCCCAGGGAGGTAGCGGGGTCCCCTGAGAGCAGTGGTGGGGTTTCAGTGAGGTTTTGGACACAAGGGCACAGAGCAGGTGGTTGGTAACTGGGAGCCGCTTTTTAATCGTATTGGTGACCTGAATATGGTACCTGGTCTGATCGTGGGTGAGAACATGAAATGAGGAATGTGCTGGAACACCTGTGGTATAGGGTTTACATGCACCTGTTTCTAGAAGATGTGGCGCCTGCCAGGTCTGCCTGTCATCCTTTTTGCAGTATCTGGAGACCCTGAGCTGGAGAGTGGGCCAGCCAGGCCTGTTGAGAAGGGTGGGAATGGACAGATAAATGGGCCAAGGGAACTCAGGGTTGAGCATGGAGGGAAGGGTGAGACCAAGGACACAGGCTTCGTCCCCTTGCTGGGGTCAGGGGCAGCCCTTGAATGTCAGCCATGACACCTAGTACATTTCCACAGACAGCAACCCAGGCCCTTCACGCCTGAGCTGTAGGGGCAGGGGAGTGTCAACAGGATCAGTCGGTGTGTTGGGGTGACACTGACTGTTGGGGGAGGGCTCCTGGGGCGGTCCCCACATTGCAGGGTCAGGGACCCCAGTGGCTCAGAGGGGACAGGGCCCTGGGCCCCAGTTCCAGTTCAGAGTGGGTGCACCATGACTGGCTTCTTGGTGGCATTTNACAGGATCAGTCGGTGTGTTGGGGTGACACTGACTGTTGGGGGAGGGCTCCTGGGGTGGTCCCCACATTGCAGGGTCAGGGACCCCAGTGGCTCAGAGGGGACAGGGCCCTGGGCCCCAGTTCCAGTTCAGAGTGGGTGCACCATGACTGGCTTCTTGGTGGCATTTGCGTCTCACTGCGTGCCAGCTGTGCCGTCAGAAGTACCGAGTTCAAATCCTGATCTTTCTACTCTGTGCCTGTGTGAGCTGGGGCCGGCACCTCACCAATCTGAGCCGCAGTTTCTCATTTGTCAGAAGGTATCAGAGTCCCTACCTTTCAGGCTGGGAGACATTTGTGGACTGAGTGTGATCTGTCTCTTATACACATCTAGATGTGTATAAGAGACAGGTGAGTGGCGTGTTCTAAGGAGGAGGGCAGCCAACGTGGTGCAAGGTGAGGGACGATGAGACTTGACCAACAGATTCAGCAGTGTGGGGCCCCCCGGGTGAGTGAAGCTGGGGTTGATTCACAGGCGACCACCTGACGGGAGCACTGCGTTAGGGTTTTCCACAGAAATGCAACCAACAGGCTGTGTGTGTGTGTGTGTGTGTGTGTGTGTGTGTGTGTGTAAAGAGATTTAATTTAAGGATGGGCTCACAGGATTTCAGAGTCTGAGAAGCCCCAAGACTTGCAGTCAGTGGGCTGGGGGACCCAGGAGAGTTGATGGTACACAAGTTGGCAGGCTTGAGACCCAGGAAGAGCCAGCAGTTCAGTTCAAGTCTAAAGGCAGGAAAAGACCTGTGTCATGGCTCCCGCTGTCAAGTGGGAAGAGTTCACTCTTGGGAGGACAGGACTTCACCTGATGGGAAGAGGCCCATCACAGCGAGGATCAACTTGGTCGACTGACTGAAATGTTAATCTGTCCAAAACCACTTTCAGACACACACAGGAAGACGTTTGACCAAATATCTGGGAACTTTGTGGCCCAGTCAAGTTGGCACATGGCAACTGGAGTGGACTCAAGGTAGAATGAGAACAGGGGCATTAGAGACTGTGTATAAAACCCATTTTTGAGGGATTTTGCTCCGAGGGGAGTAGAGATGCAGGGAGGCGTAGGGTCGAGAGAAGCTTTTTGTCTTGAAGTGGCAGAAGTAACAGCGTGCTGTATGCTGCTGGGTACCTGTGATAGAGAGGGGACACTGATGATGTGGGTGCAAGGGGCCTGGCTTCTTGCTGAATGATCTTCCTAGGAAGGGGTGGACTCTGCCCAGATGGGCCGACAGCCTTGACTGGGAGCACAGATAGGTAGGCTGTAGGGAGCGAGAGACTGGGCATGTGGGGGGTGGACAGAAGAGGGGATGTGCCTAGCAGGCCTTTGCTGAGGGCTCCTCTTTTGTCCCAGAAACAGGAAGCTGGGCCACCAGCTGAGACCAAGGATGTGGGGATTGGGAGAGAGAAGGGATGGGAGGGTGGGAAGGTTAACAGACGAGAGGGGGCACTGTGCTTTCCCAGACCCTCCTGAGGTCTGGACCCTGAATTTAAAGGTCGTCCCGTCAGTGAGGAGGTATGTTTCCCTCAGCCCTGTTTTGACACCTGTGCTGCATGGCAGAGGTCGGGGGTTGAGAGCAGAGTAGGGACAGGAGAGGGGTTCCTAAGATGGACCATGGAGCCTTTGCTGGGTTGGAGGGAAGTGAGGCCGTGAGGAGGGTGAGGGGCAGTGGGAATGGCCCGGGTGGCAGGGTTGTGGGAGTCAGGCTGCTGTGGGCCCTTGAGTGGAAGGGCAAGATGCTGCGACGCTTGGAAGTCATCCCTGGAGGCGCTCTAGCTCCTGATGGCATTGTCTGGGGTGCACCATGAGAGGGAGGGTCTGAGGATATGACCTTCGGGGTGCCTGCTCTGTCACTCAGTCTTGTCCGACTCTTTGTGACCCCATGGACTGTGTAGCCCGCCAGCCTCCTCTGTCCATGGGATTTCCCAGGCAGGAATACTGGAGTGAGTTGCCATTTCCTCCTGCAGGGGATCTTCCTGCAGAACCCGAATCTTCTGCATCTCCTGCATTGGCAGGTGGCTTCTTTACCAGTGAGCCACCTGGGAAGCCCATGACCTTCAGGAGAAGAGGTCAAAGAATTCGGTGGACAGGGTCAGGAGGGACTTGCTGTGGGGACATCGATGTCACCGAGAATTCTGGCAACAGGGATGGTGAGCGTGAGGGTGAGCCAGGAACAAAATCCACCGAGGAGGGAGGGGGAGGTCCCCACATTGCAGGGTCAGGGACCCCAGTGGCTCAGAGGGGACAGGGCCCTGGGCCCCAGTTCCAGTTCAGAGTGGGTGCACCATGACTGGCTTCTTGGTGGCATTTGCGTCTCACTGCGTGCCAGCTGTGCCGTCAGAAGTACCGAGTTCAAATCCTGATCTTTCTACTCTGTGCCTGTGTGAGCTGGGGCCGGCACCTCACCAATCTGAGCCGCAGTTTCTCATTTGTCAGAAGGTATCAGAGTCCCTACCTTTCAGGCTGGGAGACATTTGTGGACTGAGTGTGATGATGAGAGCAACGTGGGGTGGAAAGCTGATGTTTTAATAAACTTCAGGCCTCATTTTACAGGGGGTTCAAGTCCCTTCTTTGAAAAGCTTTTGCCAGGAGCTGCAGCTATTATGGGCTTCCCTGGTAGCTCAGACGATAAGGAATCTTCCTGCAATGCAGGAGACCCAGGTTTGATTCCTGAGTCAGGAAGATCCCCTGGAGAAGGGAATGGGCACCCACTCTGGTATTCTTGCCTGGAGAATTCCATGGGCAGAGGAGCCTGTGGACTACAGTCCATGGGGTCACAAAGAGTCGGTTATGTCACATGCTAATTCTCCCCTGCTTGCTCCGACCCGTGCTTGAAGACACAGTTGGTACCCTCACTCCTCCCAGCATGCATTCGTCTACTCCTTCAGAGGTTCTTGCTGGGCAGGGATATGAGAATCGCCGGTGATGTTGCTCTGTGGAGGAAAAGTCATGTGAGCTGTTAGAATTCTTCCTTGCATTTTCTTTGTCGTTTGGATCAGCTCCAACTGCTTTCCCTGGGGAGACCAGCTGTCCACGGAGGTCTGGGAGGGCAGCACTCACCAGAGGGGTTGTCCTTCTGGTGAGCGAGGCCAGTGCCGTCTGCACGCAGTAGGGGCTCAGTGATAGGATGAGGCGGGTGCTGACTGGCAAGTTCCTCAGAGGCCTCTTTCTCGGCCAGTGTGCTGCTCTGCCCTCATCACCGTCATCCTTCAGGGCCAATTCCCAGTTGTACCTTATTTCCATCCGGGGAGTTCTAGCCATGGCCATCTCATTACTGCCTGCCGCAGAACAAGCCGCATAGCCTTTCAAGGCCCTGGCTGTTGCACCTGCAGCCCTGGCTAGTCTAAGATCTGGAAACTCATGGCAGTGTCGTCATTGCATCCGCAACCCCCAGGATGACGGCACCGTGTTCTAGGCTCGCTGGCTCTGACCAGGAGTGGGGGTTGGGCGGCCCTCGGGCCTCAGCCACACTGGGAGAACCCTGTGGGCCCCAGGGGCGCACACAGTCCCCTCAACAAAGGGTCCCATTGGCTGTGCTCCAGGGGAGAAAGGTAACGAGAAGCAACTTCCACTTACCATCGGTATAAATCCCACAATCAGGAAAATTGCTTCAATTGCTAAAAAACGCTGGTGGGAAAGTCCATTTATTTTTCATTTTTCTTGTGCACTTGCCACCCTCATGCATGAATCACTGTCGGTATGTAGATTAAATTAATACCCCTGTTATCTTTCCTGTCTCTGGGGCTCTGGTGTCAACTGGGCTTCTGGTTACTGAAAACCACTGCCTGCTTTTTAGTGGGGAGAGGATACGGCCCTCCCTGCGGCAGGGGCGTGGTGGGGTCCCCACTGCGCTTTGGAGTCCCTGCTTCGCTTTGAGGTCGCTGCTCTGCCTCCCTCCTCCTCAGGCCTCTCCGCCCTCGATTCGGCCACAAGCCTTGCTTTGTAGTGGGGAGAGGATACGGCCCTCCCTGCGGCAGGGGCGTGGTGGGGTCCCCACTGCGCTTTGGAGTCCCTGCTTCGCTCTGAGGTCGCTGCTTTGCCCTCCCCCTCCTCGGGCCTCTCCACCCTCGATTCGGCCACAAGCCTTGCTTTTGGGAAAGCTCTGGCTCCTCTCTGGAGCTGCTTCTGCTCCATCCTTGGCAGCAAGGATCTGAACACTCGGGTTTTGGTGGTTTATTTGAGAGGGTTTGCAGTGAGCGGGATGAAGGCATTGTTTCATTTCAAACACCTGCTTGGTGCACTGCCTTGGACTGGATAGAAAACCTATAGGCAATTTGAGAACACACTCTAGTAACATATATGCAGGCTTTCCTTTCCTTTGTCCCTGAAACACACACACACACGAGGTGGGTGCCTGCCTGCCTTCCTCTCTAATACATGACATGATTAAACAGCGGTTGTGGAAGAAGCCTGTTCTCACCTGCGCTCTGGTAGGTACTGAGCCACAGAACCACCTAGAACTGGCAGTAGATGTTGTTCTCCATTCTCAGATTTAGCCATCTCCACGCACAACCTCTGAAAGCATGGTTCTTTATTCACTGACTTATTCAACAAATGTGATCTCTATTTTTCTGGGTCCTGGACTTGAAATCTGATGAAAGCTTTGAAACCTTTTGGAAAATTGGTTGAAAGTCCAGACCTTAACTCCTGATGCACAATTTTGAACAACTCAGGGGTGGCTGATGGAGCCTGTCCTGAGTTCCAGTCTGAGAACCTCTGCTCGCAAGAGGCCTGCTCCATGCACGCCACCCTCCTCACAAAACCCAGAGGCATTCCAGGAGTTCAGAAGTCTGGGGTTCTTTCAACCCAAATGCCTCAGCCCCTCACACCCTGACGCCCTCCTTGTATCTTGCCTCAGTGGAGCAGTCCTTGGGGCCACACTCCTGGCTCTTTGGAGGTTATCCATCTAGACCCCCACTTCTCTGTGACTGTGTCCCTGGGAGGGGGCTGAAGCCGCAGCTGGCCATGCTCTGGGCTCCTGCAGCCCCCCAGCAGGTATCATTACTGCACAAGAGACCCATCATTCTGCATTAATCTGGGATTCATCATGATAGCCATGACCATAATTAATTTATTTGGTATTAATGTGGATGAAATATGTACTGTCCTTTCAGGGGAAATCAGGCTGCCTATAAGCATTAGTTAAAAGGACCATTAAAATCAAACCTTCCCCAGATCCATTAGGCGAAGTCTTTCATCCTGAAGAAGATAAAGTTCTGCTGTGTGAAATGTCATGAATAATTAGGTTGATTGCTGTTTTAAACTCTGCCCCTTCCTCCCCAGCCCCTCCTGCTTCCCTCCTGAAGCAGGGAAGGCTCACCTGCCGTGGCTTACCACCGCCCCCGCCCCTTCATCGCCACCTCTACACTGGCCCCAAATTTCCCTCTGACCTCTGGGACCACTGGCATAGCTCTATGTGTGTGGCCAGAATGGGGAACAGGGCTTAAATGACCCAACTGGACTATATTTTCAATGGGTCTACTTCTCTTTCCTTCCCAGCCTTGGGCCAGGCTGGCGGTGGGCACCTTCCTCTTATCTCAGTGCTGCTCCAGAAAGGTGCAGATGGAGAGAGGTCTGAGGCAGCATCCTTTAAACTTGGGTCTGCAGACTCCCTTCCCGGAATGGTGTAAGGGATAGAAATGCAGATTCCTGGGCTCACATCTCTGGAGCTGTGCATGGGAAGGGGGAGGAGGCTGGTAAGGATGGTTTGACATGTGCAGGGTGGAGGGGAGAGGAAGAGAGGAACCATTTCAAGAGCCCTGCTCTGCTGCTGAAGTGTGATTTCTCTGGAGCCCCTGTGTGGAACCTGACACGTGGGGTGTCCTGGCCACATGGCTCCTCCTGTGGGAAGCACATGAAGAGGTGTTCTGCCTGGTGCTTTATGCACATGGGCACTTGCAGTTGCCCTGTGGGACTGGTCCTCTAGGCTTCACCATAAGGCTGAAGAGACCAGGAAACAGGGTGAAACTGTCTGCTCAGTGGGACTTGGAAAATCCTATGGCCCTGGGTGAATTGATGACCTGTTAACTGGACACCTGGATGGCCCAGAGGTGGAGGCCCATGGACACCCCAGAACAGTGGGGTGGGCGAGGGGCTGATGAAAAGTAGGGGGAAGCCAGACCCCTCTCCCCACCCCTGTGCTCTAATCCACTCTCATTCCCTGACAGGCGCTTTGGCACAAAATGCACAGCCTGCCAGCAGGGCATCCCCCCAACCCAGGTGGTCCGCAAGGCACAGGACTTCGTCTACCATCTGCACTGCTTTGCCTGCATCATCTGTAACCGGCAGCTGGCCACGGGGGATGAGTTCTACCTCATGGAGGACGGGCGACTGGTGTGCAAGGAGGACTACGAGACAGCCAAGCAGAATGGTAATTACCTGGGCCCTGCATGGCCAACCTCTGTCCTGCCAGAGTCCAGGCTGCCCACCCCTCGGAGCCCTGCAGGCATCCTGCCTCTTCTAGAACCTTCCCAGATGCCTGAAGGGAGAGACATCTCTCACCCACCCCAGTCCTTGGCATTGGCTTCCCCACTGAAGCATCAATCACGTTATGGTTGCTAAGCAGCTGCTTGTCTTGGGACAAGGCAGTGCTTTGGCTCAGGAGTAGCTGGGGACCTTGTGCTCTTCATCACTCAGACTCCCTGTACTGGGACTTAGCTACGGGACCCCCAGGAAAGTTCCATGCTCCTTAGTTTTTGTTTGTTTGTTTTTTGCTGTAAAAAACTTTATTGTTTCCATTTGGTCCAAGGCTTGAGAGAGGGCTCCAAGGTGTTAACAAGCTGCCCAGTGGTTGCAGAGAGGGACTTCAGGCAGAAACCCTGGCATTAGAGGGGCTCCAGAGACTCCTAGTTGTGCTTGAGGGTGAGCCTTTTAAAGAGATATTCTCCCAACCTCACCCAGGGACCAGCCAGCCTGCGGAGGTGGGTCAGGTGGCCATCCATCTTCTAGATGAGTTTCACCTCCTCCCCTAGAAAGTGGTTCTCCAAGAAGTCACATATGCAGGGGTCTGCAAGGGGAGAACCCAGGCCATGCAGATCTGAAAGGGTCTGATTTGGGTTCTTCTCCACGAGAAGGGCAGCTTCCATGGCATCCTGGGTCTTACCGCACTCATCTCGAGGTGGCTCCTGCATGTCCAGGAAGAGGGCGCGGCCACTGTGCTGGTTTTGCATGTTCAAGACTCACTCCACACCCTTGCGCTCCTCCTCGGCCAACTTGCAGGAAAGGTGGCCCACACCCTCCAGAGCCATATTGTTGTGGTTGAGATAGAAGCTCAGGGAGAGGTAGGTCTAGGAGGCCTGCAGATGCATGTTGACCAGCCGGTTGATGGCGGCCTCCCCTTGATGGAGTAATTCTGATGCATCTGGGAGCTCATGGTTGATGGGTAATAGAGGTAAGCTCAAAAAATGGTGTTGGCTGGTCCTGGTGACAGTGGACAGCTGAGTGGAGGATTCCAAAGGTTGCGACTGGTAAAAAGGTTGGAGGGTGGTCGGAGGCTGGAGCGAGGGGCATCCCTGGGTCTGTTCCTTCCAAACACTGTTGAAGCAAGAGACAGATCCCCGGACCGCCCTGTCCTTAGCTTTGTATGTCGGGGTGCACATTTACCTCAGCACCTCCACACCTCAAAGGCTTCGGTCAGCAAGAGCCCTCGCATTGGCCTAAGCCCCTCTTGGAACAGGTCAGCTTGTGTTTCCGTTAAATGTGCTGCCTCTCCTCTCAGACTGCAGGCTCCTTGAGGGCAGGGACTTGCTGATGACTCTTGTGTCTCCCAAAGGCCCTCATGTGGGAGCAGATGCTCAGCAGATGCTCTCCTCACTCACGGAGACTCATCCGTCTCGACCATCTGCTCCTGCGCACCCGGTCACCCTCCCCGGCCACCTCCGGGCCACGTCCGTGGTCTGCACAGAAGCTGACGGCATGGACTGTGGCTGATGTCGGGCCCCAGCATTGAGAAAACTTGCCTTCACAGGGGCGGCCTGGGCAGCAGCTGCTCCTGCCACCTAAGGTCATGTTCTTGGGCAGCCCTGGGTCTTTCCTGGGACTTTTCAGGGCTTGGGGAGCTCTTGAACCCCCATTCCCTGGCTCCCCTCAGAAAGACCATGTCTGATTTCCCACCTCCTACCACCTCACCTCAGGCTCCTCACTCACAGCTGTACCCTGCAGCCTGGCTCAGATTTTGGCATTTGGCCAAATTCACCTTGGGCATTTCAGATGCATGAACTCATGAAACATCAAGGTCATTTGCCCTTGACTAGAATTTTTATGAACTCAGGGTGTTCTGCAGAATGCTCTTGTTGACAGCTCTGGGCTTGAAAAAAAAAAAAAAAAAGCAACAACAATTTCATGTATATCTTTCCAGGTCTTTCCTGAGTTCCCACCTATATATTATATAGTTATGATCAAAACATGGAGAAATTAGTTTTTTGCTTAATAAATACAGTTCAAGGGTGGTGATGGGAGGCCCTTTCGGTGAGGCCGCTGGAGCTCAGCTTGGCTCTGGCAGAGGTGGGAGGGACGGCATCTCTTCCATTACCCGCCCCCGGCTCTGCCCCCTCCCCCAGCTGTGGCTTTCCACATGGACAGCCCTTCCATCTCTTCCCTCTCCCGGGCCTCTGCAAGCCTGCTCCCAGACTCCTTGCTTTAATGTATTAATCTGCTCTGGCTCCTTAAAACTCACTTGGTGCTGTTGCTTTGGAGTCAATTACTGTGTCACAGAAGATTAGGGTGTCTTGTCAGGGATAAACCATCAACGCAGAGGGACTCAGAAAACCCAAGCTGTCTTCAGAACTCTGATGCCCTTCACCAGAGACATTAAGGATGCAGGCCTCCCCCCAGGCCCGGTGGCTGCTTCTCGCCATCAGAGGCCTCATTTAGACCCTGAGAAGTCGCAGCCTGGCCTCCGCTGCTGCTGTGGATGGGTCAAGAGAAAGGAGAGACCAGCTGGGGAGGCAAGAATGGCCCAGTGGAGCTCATGCTTGTATCCAGGATTGTTTGCACCATGCAGAACCTCTGAAGGACACTGGAAAGACACTGGACCTGGCCTCAGAGGCTGGGGGGCATCTCTGCTGGGTCACCTACTAACTTGGGGGTCCCCTGGCTATTGTGTACCTGGTTGAGCCTTGGCATCTCAGCTTTGCATGGGGGGTCAGAGTATCTGCCACACAGGGCTGTGTCCTGGGGTGCAAAGAGGCTGCAGCTTGTGGAATGGGATGTCACATGAGGGAAAGACCAGCGCGGAAGAGAAACACAGACAGTAAGATGTGCTGTAGGTTTCCCAGCAACCGGGGGTTATACAGTGTTTCTGGTGTGTTCTTCTGGCCTCTGGCTGTCTGCGAGGCTGAGAACACTCCATCGCATGGCATCTGTGTGATTCTGAGTGCAGCAGGGGCCTTGGTCTGCTGTGGGATATTGGGCTTTCTCTTTTTATGTTTTGATCCCTCCTTGCTAATCTAAACCCTCTTTCCAACTTAGGTACCCTCCATTGTGCTACACAAAGGATTGAGTATCAGCTATTTGTACCTTGGTGTGAATAATTTTGTTCATTTGTTACATTTCCTTGAATACTTGCATTTTCAATATAATGAGGTTGCCTTTTATGCCAGGGACAAGTGCTAGGAGACCCTGCATAATTCAAAACTAACATATTTTAAGGCTAATTTTCCCATAGGAACTAATGTGAAAAATTGGGGTGGAATGTATTCTGGGAGCACATAAATCCATAATCAGTGAAATGTATCTTTGCCTTAATGCTGCTTTTTATTTTCTCAGCACTCTCTCAGTCCCTCCCAGATGCTCTCTCCTAAATTAACAGCCTAGGGTATCATGGTCTTGCTTGGCCTTCCTCATAGCGTTTTATCACATTTAACTTCCGCACCAAAGTTATTGATTTTTGGGTACATTTTTCAGCATGAGCACTGCCACTGCTACTTAATGAATACTTGGATGACATTGTTATAGGATATAAAAAAGATTTTAAATTATAATAACAGTGAATGTTAAGATAACAGCATACTAGTCCCTGTAATCGCAAGAAGAAAGTTCTGTGCATGCAGCCAGCAGTACAGAACCAAGGAGCCACCAACCCAGGACAACAGGGGTTTGTCCCAGTGGCACTGCCCAATGGCCATGCTGAGCACAATTTCTAATTCACTAGGGCAACCTCTTTTGAAATTAAGTGATTCTTGATGAATTAAAAATTTGGAGTGTTTCCATTATTTCAGATTTTGTGTGTAAAGAGTATATGGATTTTTTTTAAGGTTTTTAAAAAAAACCTTTATTTATTTTTGGGCCCACTGGGTCTTCGTTGCTTCACACGGGCTTTCTCTAGCTGCATCGGGCGGAGGCTGCCCTTCACTGCAGCGCACAGGTTTCTCGCTGTGGTGACTTCTCTTGTTATGGGCGCGGGCCCTTGGCACACGGGCTTCAGGAGTTGCGGCTCACGGACTCTAGAGTGCAGGCTCGGTACTTGTGCCCGTGGGCTTAGTAACTCCTCGTCCTGCAGAGTCTTCCCGGACCCGGGCTTGAACCCGTGTCCCTGCGTTGGCGGGCAGGTTCCTGTCCGCTGCACCACTTCCTCTGCATCGGCAGGAACTCTGAAGAGTATAGGACTATTTAAAAAATGCACTATTTTGTATTTACATCAAGTGCTGTCATGTTATTATCTCTATAAATCGGGGGAGAAGGAAGTGATTCCTAACAGCGAGTTTTGAAGGTTTTCTCAGTGTTTGCCTCGGTGGCTCTGGAATCCTTCCTCACTGGGTTCAGGACCCCAGGGAAGGACTTGAGTGGCGGGGCTTTGAGGATGACGGTGGCTCTCCTGGGGGAGAAAGCAGCCCCAGGAGAAGGGAGGACTGGGGGCCTGTCCCCCATCCACTGTGTGCACCTGGCTGCCCACACCCAGGCTTCTCAAGGTGAGGGGACTTGCCCACATCACTGACTCAGTGAGAATGGTGAACCCAGGTCTTCTGACCCCGAGAAAAGCCGTTTAGAATGGTCATGAGGATCATAGGCACATCAAGCTCTTGATAAACATCAGCTATTATTGTTGTTTTAAGAGAGGACTTCCTTGGATGGAAGGGAAGAAAGGGAAGAAGATAGACATGGAGCAGACCCTCTTCAAAGGACACAGAGAACTCAGGGGGCTGGAGGCAGCTGCCGTTCTGCTTCCTGACCCTGGGCAGGGGTGCTGGGCGGAGAGTGGATGAGCCTAAGTGCTGGGAGACCAGCAAACCGTTCACACTCAGTGCTGCTTCTGTGCTGGACTCTGGCTGAGAAGCGCCTTTGACTTACAGGCACCTGAGGCTCAGAATCTGTTGAAGACAGTTGATTAGTCAGCTTGTTGTCCTAAACTCTTTATACAAGTGTTTTTCAAAAAAATGTGTTTGAATATAAGCCACAGTAAGAAACTTGTTTTAACTCAGCACACACATTCATACACCTGACACTGATCAAGTTTCATGAAGCAACACTTGCCCTCATCTGCCTCATCCAGCCCACCCCACCCCA
>SJYX01014642.1:151471-185882 GCA_006410675.1 Oreotragus oreotragus
CCACCCTATCCTATCCCACCCAATCCCATTCCCATCCCATCCCATCTCATCTCATTTCATATCATCCATCTTGTTTGCTCTTTTAGTTTTTGATCAACTAAATTGACTTTACAACGGGTTCTGACGCATAATTTATGAACATTGCTTAGGTGAATAGTAAATGGACACGTCACCTTTGCTATGAGCCCAGGGCTGTGGAAAGGCAATGAGGTCATGGGTGGGACCTGGGGGAATGGAGGCTTCTGATGGGAGGAGGGACAGGTATGTGGGGCAGCCCAGGGCAAAGACTTCCTTCTGTCTCCTTCCCCTCTGCAGCCTTGGCAGTAACTCACAAGGTTGGCCAGCGGAGTGTGCCATGATGGGGAAAAGTGTAGAATGGTACCCCTTCATCTGATGAGAGCCCCGTGTGGCTGGGCTGGGGGGGAATGGGGAGAGGCAGGGAGCTGAAGGAACAGCATACTGTCGTGCCTTTCCAGTGACTCGGGAAAGCCTGTAGTGCAGGAGTGGGCTCCACGTGGGTCAAGAATACTCTCCCCTGACGTTCCCCATTCTTCCTCCCTCTTGCCCATAGCGGCAAGATTACATGAGGAAAGGAGGAAGGAGGGGTGAGACCCAGCTACTTCAGATGGGCTGGATGCAGTAAGAAGTGGTTTTCGTTGCAGATGACTCAGAGGCTGGAGCTAAGCGGCCCCGGACCACCATCACAGCAAAGCAGCTGGAGACGCTGAAGAACGCCTATAAGAACTCCCCTAAGCCCGCCCGGCACGTGAGGGAGCAGCTGTCCTCGGAGACAGGCCTGGACATGAGGGTTGTACAGGTATGAGGGTTGTACAGCTGGGGCTCCAGCCACCCCGACCCGCGGGGGCGCCTTTGCAGACCGGGGATCCCAGGTGGGGCCGCGTGGTGCCGGGCCTGGCGTGGGGGTGGAGGGTGTCCTGTGGGTCCTCACATCTGCGCCGTCCACAGGAGGACGGCTCCAGGTAACCATGGCGCCTCACAGTGCGGTCCCTGATCCCCTCGGGGCGCTAAGCCCAGGGCCACGGCCCCAGGAGATCTGCTGAACCGAGAGATGTCTGAGGCCCAGGCCAGGGGAAGCGATGGGCACAACCCGCTCCTCACCCATCTGCTGGGCTTCAGTCTCTGTCTCTGGGCTCGGGAATCCCAGGGGCTCTGGGCTCGTGGTGGACACCCCCAAAGTGTGTCCCTTTGCTTGTTGTGGCAGGTTTGGTTTCAGAACAGAAGGGCCAAGGAGAAGCGACTGAAGAAGGACGCGGGGCGGCACCGCTGGGGGCAGTTCTACAAGAGCGTCAAGAGAAGCCGCGGAGGCAGCAAGCAGGAGAAGGAGAGCTCTGCGGAGGACTGTGGGGTTAGTGACAGTGAGCTGAGCTTCCGAGGTGAGCGGGGCTGGAGGGGCGAGGCCGAGGCCCTAGGAGAGGCCCCTAGGAAACAGTGACCCCCGACAGGCAGGAGGGGTCTTTCTGGAGGCTTTGCCAGCTCTCTCCTGAACACAGGCCCCACCCTGTGACTCGGAGTAAAGGGTGCGGGGAAATGGCCGTGGCCCTTCCAGAGGGGACAGGGCAGAGGAAACCAGAGCTCTGCTGCTGACCCATGGGAGCCGGGCTCCCAGGCCTGCGGGCCCGAAGGCCTCTCCTCCTTGTCCGCTGCCCGGGGCTCCCTGATCAGCCCACACGGCTGCAAAGGACCCCTGTGTCTCAGTCTGTGCCCCAAGCCCCTCTCCAGCATTTCTCCCCTCAGTGGGGTTAGTGGCCTTCCTCCCGTGACCCCCTAGAGTGAGCCCTCTCCTCTGTTGGTGGTGGGAGGATGTGCGTCACAGCCCTTGGCTCTGGAGAGTCAGTACTGCGAGTGCATGTGAGGTGGGGGCTGGCCTCATTCTGAAATCCCTTCCCCCACCGCTCGCTTCATCTTGTCCCCAGCACATATGCTTTGCTGCATGTGCTACATTCAAATTTTGTGCATCAGCAGAATTGCAAATGGATGCATGTTTTGGATCCTTTAGTTGTTTGCAAATAGCCATTCTCTTGTATCGAGTCCTCAAATGTGGAAGGTCTTCTGTTGTGGCAGGAGAAGGGAAGAGGCCTGAGCTGGGGGAATCAGAAATCTGGTTTCCAGTTGTGGCTCTGTCAAATTGATTTACTTTTCTTGAGCCTCAGTTTACCCATCTCTAAATGGGTATAACAGTATCCTTGCCAACATCCCAGTGGTCTTGTGGGAATCTGTGAATACAACTGACTGGATGCGTTGGAGAGAGCTCAGCACATTTTTACGCTTGGAAGACACAACCGTTCTTAGGCAGCTTGTGGTTCCCACAGAGGGCCCTGGTCACTGGGGATGACAGGTGTAGGCAAAACGCCAGTTAATGGCCATTTTACAGTGTAGCTGAGCCTTCATCTCCTGCCCCCTTTAAAGGGCATGACTCTCCTCCACCTTTTCATTTTCATGGATGGGATGCGGGACAGCCTAGGGCAGGTTGTCAGAAGGGATGAGTGTTGAAGTCCACTCTGGGGTGGCCTTGGTAGGAATGGACACACAGGCCCAGTGGGAATAGAAAGGAAGTCTGTGGGGCAGCAGATGGCAAGAGATGCCTGCGAGGACCATGATTTCCTGAGAGGACCGTAGATCAGCCCAAAGGTCTGTCCATGAGGCCCGGGGCATGTTCCAGGCTCACCTTCCAGGCCTCTTGGGTGGGGATGTGGGGGTGGAAAGCCACTCAGTCTCCTCTAAGCTGCTGAAATCAACATCTGGAACACACAGGATTGTTAAGTCTTGTTTTGTAGCTCCTTTCTGTTGGGTGCAGGTGGGCCCCCAGGTTGACATATCACTGGTCTCTCCACATAACTATATAATCTTATTTTTCTTAAGACTAAAATTGTTCACCTCTGTTGGAGACATGCATTCTTCCAGGTGGCAAAGATTCCACGAGATCCCCTTGATGAAATTCCTCAAGAAACAAGAAGGTCCATTTGCCTTAATCAATCCCATGCTTTGTCCCCAGTGAAGAACTTAGAGAAACCAAGTCCTTTGATACTGAATCTCTTTCCCAGGTAGAGCAGAAAGCTGTTGTATATACATGTCTTGAGTCCTCAGCTCCCTCGACCCTACAGCCCTGCTTGTTTCCCCATAACTGAATCAAGCACTTTTCTCGGCTCGAAAGCTTTCAGATGAAATCCTGTTAGCACGGAGTTCCTTCCATTTGGGCTTGGATGACATGTGATGCAGCAAACCTCAGGCATTCGTCCTCCAGAGCCGATAGTGTGGCCCTCTTCATGCATGAGCCTCCTGAGACCGACCAGCTCACGGACCGTTTGTCCAGCCCCCTGGGGCCTGGGCGTGTGGTCTCTGGAGGTGCTTGCCGTGGGCCAGGGTCTGGATGCCAGGCTGACAGACTGGGTCTGGTTCATGCTCGGGCTTCTTTCCTGGTCATGTGTATCCGATCCGACACTTCTAGTCCCCTCGCGACCCCAGGACCGCCGACTGTTGTTTAGAGGGAAGAAAACAGGTGTCTCCTAGTCTAAGAGAGTCTTGAACCGGTGTGGTTATCCTAAATACCGTTGCACCCCCTGCAAAGTCCGCCTGTCAATTACTTACCCTCGAAGAGGTACCTGCCCTGTCCTGTTAGGATAGTCCTGAACTCCCTACCCTCGGGGATACCTTAGGGGGTCAGAGGTAGGAGGTAGAGCAGGGACGGTAGGGTGCGAGGAAACGAGTTACCCGACCTAATGTGCCACCTGTCATTGAACCCGTAGTAACGCGTGCGTCCCGTCCCTCATTCGGTCTGCGACTCTCGGTACCGACCCCCTGGGTGGAGACTGTAGAGGTGTCCTTCGTCACATCCGATGGGGCTGAAAGGCTGATCGGGCCGGAGAACCGAGCTACTTTACCTAGTAGGAGGAAAAATTTGTGAAGAGGAGGGGTGGGATGGACAGGAGACCGAACTCTCTTATAGAAGTTCCTAACTTTCTGTGAACGGAAAATTCCTAGCCTTCACGCGGTTACACTTAAAGGTAATAAAAGTTACCTTCAGGAGACGGCTAGGGCCCCTCCAGCGCCGCCCTGGGGCGCCCCTGACCGAGAGGACCCTTCGCCACCCTCTCGTCGGCGGAGAGCCTTGTGTCGTGTCCCCGCGTCTCGGGTCTCGCGATCCCACGGCCGACTAGCCGAGGAGGGACGGGACAGGACGAAGGTCCGAAACCCACGAGTCACGAACCAACTACCCCACTGACACAGTCCGGTGGATTCGGAAGCCCTTGAGACGAGGTTGACCTCTCAGAGCACTCTACGAAGGGCTTGGTGACGAGAGCGGTCTTGGCTCTAAGGGTTCCACCTCCGGAGTACCGGGAACTCATAGCTATTTTCACTAATCTGGACCACCCTTACTTAACCTCAATTTTCAAAATTTAAAAAAAGTCACTTATTAAAGATCAGTGGAAAACTTTGATGACCACAGTTTGATGTTGAAAACGTGCTCCCTCCTCTTTTTCTTTTTTTTTTGCTGTGAAAAAATATGACTTTTTCCCTACCCAGAACTACACGCCAGAGACAATTTTGTCAGTTTTGGTGTTTATGAAATTCCATCCCAATCACTGAATCGCTGATGGCAAGAAGTGGTTTTTCACTGAATCGCTGATGGCAAGAAGCGGTTTTTATTGCAGGTGACTCTGAGGCTGGAGCCGAGTGGCCCTGGACCATCCCAGCGACTGCCTGACAAGTCCCCCTGGTGCACAATGTGCCTTTTTAATTTGCTTGTATTATTTATTCCACAAGACAGGCTATGGGTTCCAAAATGATCAAAGCTAAAATATGGAGAGAACAGAACGACAATCAGTGAAAATATTTGCAGACGTTTGGATTCCAGACATGCAGTTGGTTTAGCCAAATCAGCAGATGCTAGTCTCCCAGAGTTCTCATCCGGTAGGGTGAAATGATATTGGATCTGTTTGGAGGGAGTTGGTTTAGATGAGATTGTAAGCCCACTGCCCACCTGCAGCCAACTGTCCTCAGCCCTTTAAAAAATGAGCGCTTTCTCTGCCACACTAGCTGACTCAGTAGCAGGACAGTCTTGGCCTCTTCCGAGTACTGGCCATGCTTTTTGGCTCATCTCGGTTGGGAGGAATCATTTAGGGAGCGGGCCTTAAGTTGTCCACAGGGTTGCAAATGGTCCTTGGGCTGCGGCTTCTGGGTTGTTGGCTGGGCTCACGCCGTGCCCTGTGGTGCTCTAGTCCTGTGCTCTCTGCCCCTGCAGTGCAGAGACTCTCAGCTTGCAGGTTTGCAATAGCAGATCACCAAGCCTGGGACAAGGGCAGGGCTTACCCCCGCTTCCTGAGCTGCTGTCTCTGCAACAGACTGCGCTTCCACAGGAAATGCCGTTGTGATGGTGCTGCAAGTCCCACCTTATGCCACACATCTGTCCATCCAGAAGCTCTCCATGTGCATATGGAACTTAGCCAGGTAGAATCGATTCCAGTCCCCTTGGAAGACGGTGGTTTGCTTTTGCCGGCCTCCCATTCTCTTGAACAAGATTAGCAGAACGGGAAAGGGTAAGAAGGCATTGCCTTTCTTTCACAGCAAGTGATGGGGTCAGAGCCCTGAAGGACCTTCCTTCAAGGAATGGTTTTGAGGACCACAAAAGTTTAGGTATACAGTAGGCAGACTAAAGGAAGAAATCAGCACTTCCTTTATGGATGCTGCATCTTTCGTAAACTCCTTTCCAGGACTAAACTAAGGTCAGTGGAGGTTCTTTAAAAAAGATAGTAAATTCCTGGATCAGCCTTCAGGCCATCTTTTCTCTGATCAATTTTGTAGTGTACCCTTATTTTTTGATGTGTTCGATTGTCATGATTTTCTGCTTGGGGAGTCTGCAAATGTAGACTCTCTGCCCGTGGTTCCAGGTGTCAGTATGACGGTGTGTTAAGCCTGGCCAATTCTATGTGCTATTGGGAATTCCCCAGTAATATGAATATTCGGGGTGGGGATGGAGACATAAATGCAAGATTGAAAAGCCCTGTGAAGGAAAGGAAAATGCAACTGTCTCTTTGGAGGACAGATTCTTAGGCACACTGTTCTTAGCAGGCTGCTTACAAAACACAGGAGAAAGACTGCTGAATTAAAACCAGTTAAAAACTGCCCCACTCAGACCGCTGTCTCAGCCTGATTACTTGGAGTAGTATCTCATGGGTCTCAGAGACCCTTTGTATTTTTGCTGAGTGCAGTACTGGGAGAGCAGGCTCTTTAAGATGGCATTGGTGGGAGGGAAGTGCATCCCCCTCTGTGTAGCCTTGCTTTTGGAGACTAGGTGAAACTGACCAGTCTTTGTTTCTGTAGGTGGGTTCATCAGGCTTACTCTCTATTCATTCATAGGAGAATGGAAGGCCTCCCTCATTCATGCACTCCAGTGAGGAGTTCAGTGAGACTGTTGGGAGGAGCTCCTTTGGTTTGGTGGGGTTGACTAGCCGGGAGGGCTCTTGAGCAAACCCTGATCAGAAAGCCAGGGGAGCTGAGTGTAAGTTCCCAGGGCCACCTCACCAGAAAGCAGCAGTCACTGGTGCCGCCATCTAGAAAACAGTCACAATCGGTCTCAGATTTTTAGTGGATCTCTGTGCAGGCGGGGTTAGCCTTGTGGGGCTAGTGCCACCCATAAGCCCATAGGCCAAGACGAATGGAGAAGAATGAAACTGTCCTGAGATTATGGTCCAGGCACTCCTGTATTGCTCAGTAATCTGTTATGGAGGTATGCTACATGGGAGCTTTTCTCCCCCTTGTGAAATGACACAGATGAATTTAAAAAATGAGATGACACCTTCTAGAGGCACTTACACTACTTGGACCTATCTTTGGCTCTAGGAGAGCAATTAACTAACAACTGTTATCTGTGGTGTCTAGCTGATAGACCTGAGGGTAGGAGGCTTCTGAATCCAGGAGCAAATTAATAAAATGAAAAAAAAGCAAAAAAAACAAAAAAAACCCAAATTTCCCATGGTAACTGATAAAAGCAAAAATGGAGTCTGCACGGCTATGGAAGAATCTGTATTTGCTGAAAAGTAGTAAGACCAGGTAGGAAATCCCAAATGCAAGGGCTAAACCGGCCACTGGATAAACCACACTGTGGGGAAGCCTGGAGCCCAGTCCTTCAGGAACTGGCAGTGCCCCCTGAAGCCAACTCCTTTCTGTCCTTGTGCTTTTTCTTTCTTGCCTCACCTGACAGTTATAAAATGAAAACCAACTACCAGATTGATAACATTGTTCATGTAAACTAATACCATGAAACACCAGGGAAAGAGAACAAAATTAAGACAGAAGAAAAGCATTTGGCAGTGTTGTTCAATAAGGTGTCTTTTTTTTTGGCCAGTGTAAAATATAAAATCTGATAAAGATCCCTGGGGGCCATTAGATCTTTGCAGTGAAGTTCACTTTGCAAGAAGTATAAGAAATCTGACAAACAAAAGACGTTAGCGTCTCTGAAGCTCGAGCTGGTTATTCTGATACAACTGCCTCCTGGCCAGAGGGGTTGAAGGCTTCAGCTTAGCAACAGCTGTGCGCTGTGTGACAGGCCACCGTCCGCCACCCGCGCTCCCGCTCGCCCCCTCCCTCTGACCACTTGGTTATAACCATGGAAATAATGACCGTACCTCCTCAGCCAGCAGGGTCTGGAAGGACCGAGGAGGCTCATTTTTAAACATTGCACTTTAAAAATTGGAAACCGTGAGATGAAGAAAAATTCAATTAAGCGGAAATGAGTTTTGTTTTATTGCCTGCTGCTGAAGGGCGCTGGGCATGCTGAAAGCTAAATAAAAGCACATCACTGCCTCTCTCTTTCTTGGATTGGTCGATGGGCCCTTTTTGCAGTCGTTGCTCCAACTGCTCTAACACGGTGACTGGAGCCAAAAAGAGAGAGTGCAGCAAAGTCACCCCATCCCCACTGCTTGGTAGGACCACACGGAAAGCACAGTTTCAGCTGCGAGCTCTGGTGAGGAGTCAGCTGCAGGTCTGGGAGGTGCGCCAAGCATCCCTTTGCTTCGGGAGGCAGAGCACAGGTGGACAGAGCCGGACCCCCCACGCTCACCCGCTGCCCACCTAGAGACAATAACCATTTGTACGTTCCCCACTTGAGGACTGTGTTTAGCCAAACACGCAGCTTCAGGGCCGCAGCATCTCAGAAGCTGCTCTGAACCTGCATTCAGACCTCAAAGCCCCAGATCCCCTAAGCTCTGGATTGTCGCCCTCACCCTTCGCAGTGTAAATTTTGTACAGTTAAAAAGAAATGGAGTCTCATTTCCTGGGAAAAAAAGAAAAAGGAAAAAAAAAAAAAAGGACCCACCCATCTTTATTTATGGCCATGTGACTTTGGAACACAGAAGCTGGTGCGTTTGTTTGTGCCTCCTGTGTGTTGGCATGATGAGATGTGTACGGTAAAACTATGTCAAATAAACATGGAAATTCTTTAGAAGCCAGTGTGTCTTGCTTTTCATGTGGCTTTCTGGAATGTTTTTCTCTTGACATAATAGAATACAAAGCTGTGCTGACATAGATCCCTTTCATCGCCAGAAGGAAACCCAAGGTACCACTCTGAATGTGGAGCTACTTCCAACGGCAAATACCTGTGCTATGCAATTAAGGGTTGGGGAGAGGAAGTTCTCCGATTTTTCTAATAATTTTTTCTTTTTTCAGTTTTCTGGGGCCCAGTCCTCTGCTTCAAGGCTTAAGGAATGGGCAGAGAAAACTAGCTGATTCCATTTTAGTTACCACTTGTCCTGTTGCATTTTTTAAAAAAGCTTTCACGTGTTTAATACTGAGCCATACAGGGCACTAGTGAGGAAACAGGAAACATTAGGAGTCAAGCCCTGTCTCTTGCATGAGCTGCTCAGACAGCAGTGTTCTCACTACTGAGATTTGGTTGGTTGAGGATGCAGGTGACCTTGACACAGCATGAATGTCTGCCACTTCACATGTGAGGCCCTTATAGACGCAGGCTGGTTCTTCTCCAGTGTCTTCTTTTGGAGTTATACCCGATTTTATTACCGTTTTCATTCGAATCTCTTGGGGAAATGGGATGGTTCTGCTATTGTTTCTTGGCCAGGAATCACATGATCCTGAAAGTCTTGTGAGAAGACGAGAGGAGCAAATTCAGCCGCACGTAGTGATGGCAGAGAAGAGAAAAGAGCTGTCCTGTTGTGTTTTTAAAGTCCTTCACATGTATATGTTTTCTCCCTGCTGCTGCTGCTAAGTCGCTTCAGTCGTGTCCAACTCTGTGTGACCCCACAGATGGCAGCCCACTGGGCTCCGCCATCCCTGGGATTCTCCAGGCAAGAACACTGGAGTGGGTTGCCATTTCCTTCTCCAGTGCATGAAAGTGAAAAGTGGAAGTGAAGTCGCTCAGTCGTGTCTGACTCAGCAACCCCATGGACTGCAGCCCACCAGGCTCCTCCATCCATGGGAGTTTCCAGGCAAGAGTACTGGAGGGGTGCCATTGCCTTCTCCATTTTCTCCCTCAGGATGTGCAAATGTCTGTATTTGGGTGAGAGGTGAACAGAGGGATAGAAACACCTCATCAGGGCACCTGGACNACCCCATGGACTGCAGCCCACCAGGCTCCTCCATCCATGGGAGTTTCCAGGCAAGAGTACTGGAGGGGTGCCATTGCCTTCTCCATTTTCTCCCTCAGGATGTGCAAATGTCTGTATTTGGGTGAGAGGTGAACAGAGGGATAGAAACACCTCATCAGGGCACCTGGACAAGCTTTTCCAGGAAAATCTCCATTTGGGTTTTTTTTTTTTTAATCTGCAGGAGACTTTATTAGTGTGCAGGACCTGAAGTTTTGCTAGAGTGGAAAGAGCAACAGAGATTGCTTAATAAAAGAGTTTAAAGTCATGACGTTTCTGTAGAGCTGGGGTTCTATCTAGGAAAAACTAGTGCTTTTTGTATTAGTGACAAGATTTGTTTGTTTGACGAGAAGATCCAAACAGAGGTGCATTGAACTATATGGTAGCTGTTGGCCACTTGTGGTTATTTCAGTTTAAATCGATTAAATAAAATTAAAAGTTTAGTTTTAAGTGCTCAATAGCTGTTTTAAGTGTCTAGTGGTTACTGTTTTTGGATACGTTTCTATCATTGCAGAAAGTTTTGTTAGTACAGATGGAGTCTGGCTAAGAAGAATGGACAGAGATAGCCTATTCATCACCTGTTTAGCTATTCGTTATCCTGGAGTACTTTGTATTTTCAGCCTCCGTAGACAGTGGTAGCACCAACTTTTTTTTCCTTTGGTTTGGTCCCTACAGACCAGCTCCTGAGCAGCATAGGAATAAAGGAAAAAATTATAAAGAAAAGAAATCACCTGCTAGAAAGAATGAAATAAGACACAAACTCAGGAGATCAAAGACTTAGCAGTCAGTGTTTTCCACCTCTTTCCGAGCTACTCGGCTAAAATCAGAAAAGGATAAAAAGCCATCAGAGGCAAGTCAGTATGTTGTAAATTTTAACCAGTTGCCAAACTAGAAGTAAAATCATAAGAAAGGTAGGTGACCCTCAACGTAACTGAATGTCTCTTCCTAGATTTGATATTTGAGACCTAGTTTAAAAATTGGCCCGTACAGTCTAAGTGGAAAATTGTTGCCTCCCTGTGCCAGGTCTCTTAGAAGACTATTTCAGTTTCATCATTTGGAACTCCTGATGAATCTCCTCTGCAGGCTGTGCAGTGAGTGGGGATCCATGGAGCTGGGTCTGGGTGCTTGTGTGGGTCATGACCGCCTCCGGGCAATAAGCACTGCCAGCTCAGTCTCTGCTGCTGGGGAGACACTGTGAGTTAGGAGGGAGGGTATAAAATGGGGCCAAATCACTAGGAAGAGGGAACTTTTATTACTGTAATTCTAAAAGAAGTAATAAAAGCAACCTATCCAAACTATAAAGGTCTTCTAAATGATCAGCTGCTGCCCTAGGCGCTGTCAGAGAAAGCGGGCGTGGCTTCTCCACAGAACATTTTTCCCTTTGTCATTTTTTTCATTCGTTTTCTTTTCTCACTTTTGTCTAATATGACATCAGGATTTTCCTTTAGGATTCTTTCCTTTGGTGATTCTTCCTTTGGCCATCTCCCCCGTTAAAACACAAAAACTGAACTTAGGTATGTTATTAAGTAGTAGGTTATTTTGTAATTAAACTAACAAGTCACAGATGGCCCTGACAGAATGCATGTCTTCCCGTCCCACAGAAGGGACTCCTACGAGGAAACTTATTCATCCTTCAGGTTGTTTAGGAGATCACTGAAATGGCCAGAACTTTCAAGGCTGATACAGGTTAGGCTTTCTCTAGAGTTGGGGAAGAGTTTATCATCTATCTGTCTATCATCATCTATTTATTTATTTAACTGAAGTATAGTTGATTTACAATGTTGTGCCAATCTCTGTTATATAGCAAAGTGACTCAGTTAATATGTGTGTGTGTGTGTGTGTGTGTGTATTCTTTGAGAGTTTTTTCTTTTTGTTTTGTTTGTTTAAGATTTATGTTTCTCTTACTTGTGTGCCAACCCTGGACCAGGATCTCCTGTTGGTTGAGAGGGGCTTGGGGGTTTTGGAAAGGCTGGGAATTGCTTCCTGAAAGATAAAATGTAAACCCCCCCAAAATGGTCTTGGCACACACTTGGAGTTGGAAATAAGCAGTTTTTTTTTTTTTTTTNAACCCTGGACCAGGATCTCCTGTTGGTTGAGAGGGGCTTGGGGGTTTTGGAAAGGCTGGGAATTGCTTCCTGAAAGATAAAATGTAAACCCCCCCAAAATGGTCTTGGCACACACTTGGAGTTGGAAATAAGCAGTTTTTTTTTTTTTTTTTTTTTAAGGCTATTAAAATGGTAAATTGGTATCAACAGATGGCTTCAGCACAGCAGTGGAGAGCCCAGGCAAGGACTTTGGGGTTAAATCTCATATTTTAGTCACCTGGGACAAACATTTATAAAGTTGACAGCTTTCTTTTCATCTCTAAATAGAGACGTCGAAGGTTGCCTGCTCCCTGGCCAGCTGATGGGGGCTGACTGTGAACTAGGGAATTGAATGTCACTCTTTTTGATACCTGTCACACTTACAGCTCCCCCAGTCTACAGGAATATGATAACCAAGAACCTATATGGTGGATGGGCCAGGACTTTTATACTCAATATGTGTGCTGGCTTTATTATTTTTTCAGAATCATTTTAACGTTTAATGCTTCTCAGTTAAAGTGATTTCCTGGAGTGGATGCCAAGCTTCGTTTAGAATGCGCATTAACCACTTTCTGTATCGGTAGTTAAAGGCACTGAGGGATTTAAACAGCAATCCACAAGTCTGTTCAGTCAAGGTTTGGCGGAATAAAGCAGATTATAAACAATAATATATGTCTTTCCCTTCTTTTTTTGGACGGTTTCCAAACTCACAAACAGAGCTAAAGTGCTGTAAACATATCCAGGAGTAAGCTTTGGGCTCTGCAAATGTACTCCGTGAAAGCCACAGCCACTGACGGGCCCACTTTTATCCTGTGTGTGTGTGTGTGCACATACTTTAAAAGAGCTTTTTATCACACAAAGTGTCCATCAACTGAACTCACCTTCTAAATATTAAAATGGAAACCGGGATTGCTACACAAGTGAGAGGAAAAATAAATCCTGGCTGCAGTGTGGATGATGAATTTGCTGCTGCTGCTGCCTAGGGCGGCCGTGGAAAGGCACCTCTCTATTCCTTAATGCCTTCACAGTCTCTGAGGTTCGGCCACTGCATCTAGTAAACTTAGGTTCAAACGGTCTTTTTCTGCCTCCCTGGTGGCTCAGGTGGGAAAGAGTCTTCCTGCAATGCGGGAGACCTGGGTTCAATCCCTGGCTCAGGAAGATCCCCTGCAGAAGGAAATGGCAACCCACTCCAGTATTCTTGCCTGGAGAATTCCATGGACAGAGGAGCCTGGTGGGCTATAGTCCATGGAATCACAAAGAGTCGGACACGACTGAGTGACTTAACACTTTCACTTTTTTTGAAGAGAAACCCACACTGAGTGCTTANCCTGCAGAAGGAAATGGCAACCCACTCCAGTATTCTTGCCTGGAGAATTCCATGGACAGAGGAGCCTGGTGGGCTATAGTCCATGGAATCACAAAGAGTCGGACACGACTGAGTGACTTAACACTTTCACTTTTTTTGAAGAGAAACCCACACTGAGTGCTTACAGTTCTACCATGGGGCAGATGCATGTTATGGGGGCAGCTCCTTGGATGTTCACTTTCTGTTTTTAACTTTGGTGTTCCAGGAAGGACTCACGTTCATCCCTTCTAAGATATGTAGGAAGAAAGTGAGAAGGAATCTGTTCTGAGTGTAAACTAGCTTGTACCTTGTGACCATCTTAATCTGGTTTTTAGGGCTAGGAAGCTTTCTATTGCTGGAGGAAGGCATACTGCCCTCAGAAATGACTCCAATTCATGAATTTCCAAGAGAAGAGAAAGTAAAAATGTACAATAATAACATTTATTTTATAACCATGCAAAGGAGAAGTGATATAACAAAACACGGAAAAATTGGAAAGATTTACATCTAAAAGTAAAAATAGTAATAAATAAAAAGCCATGAACTCCCAATAACTATGATGATCCATACAAGGATCAAACCATTAAGTTCTCCTTTTCAGGTAGGAGCATGACAAGAATATTTCAAGGGTAAGTGAATAAAGATGAGATTAAATAGCCTTTCCTGTTCAGTCCTTTAGTGTAGTGCCAATTAATGCACATTTGAAAAATTGATCATACTTGGTGCATAATAAACGTTAGATGATAAGTATAACAAGGAAGCTTTTTTTCCCCTTCATTCTAATAATCACTGCACTTTGACCTAAATCCCTCTGATGAAGGAACTGTGAATAGTTTCTGAAATAATTAAAGATGCTCAAGGTAAAGCTTCAGTAATGATCATAATAATTTTTCAGATCACATGATTACAAAAGACTGCACTGAAGTCTTTTTATGCTACAAGGAGAAAGTCCAACATGTGTATATAAAATACACGAAGAAGATTTTAAATCCTCGTCCTCTGACTGTGGTTACTTTAGATGTTGCTTTAGCTTATCTTGATAAGGTGGTACAGGGGAAACTTGGGACTTGGTATCACAGGTTTGAAATAACCACCCTGATTCTGGAAAAATATGATCGTGTATATTTAAGTGCTTGATGTATAATAAAGCTTATATAAAGATGGGCATTTCCACTGTTTATACATGTATAACCTTGGACAATTTTCCTAACAACTCTGAATTCAATTTAATTTGTAAAATAGAGAAAATACCAATTATTTCTACTTTTATAATTTTGAGTTTCATTTAAGATGCTTGTGTATAAAGTCCTATACAAGGTAAGGTGTAATTACTGTTACATCATTAATGTTAAAACGTATTGACTTCAAGATACAGTAGTTTTTGTGTTACTAAGAAAAAATGCTCCCAATTCAACTATGACATTGTTTATAAAAAATATACAATTTTGGATACATTAAAATGTGAAAATGCATCTTAAAATTCATCAATTAACATTTGACCCCAAATGCCTTAAGGATTAGGATTTAAAATTCACTCAATAATATATTTAAACTTGACATTTTCATTACTTGTGGGTTACACACCTTTTTGTGGTAAACATCTACTTATGAAGGTGATCTTTTAGGGACCTGAAGTTTGATGAAAGCCTTCATGTTTCAGCCATTAAATGCTAAATAAACATCTGAAAGTCTTCATGTTCAGCTGAAGCAAATGTTAGCCTGGGCACTAAACCTTCTGCAACCCAGGCTCGGCTCTGCTCCAGTAACACACCTTGTTCATTAATCCTCAAAGATGCTATAGTGTACATGGAACAATAAACCACAGCCAAGTAGTTAAGCCTGGCAGAAAGCTAAGAAATACCTATTTAATAGAAAGCTTCACTGGATTATGACAACGTTTCATCCAGAAAATGCTCAAACATTAAAAAACGATATAATGGAAACAGTTCTACATACAATACTTTGGTTGTTACCCTTCTACCTAACAAGCATCAGTGATAACAGTATGTGTCCAGTTGGCTGACTTCTTATCGCTTTATTAGAAACATAGTAGGTTTAAATGATTTAGTGTTTGATTATTAACTTGTGAATTTCTATGAGACTTTTCAAAATAGTCCATGCAAGCATGTGCTCAGTCATGTCCAACTCTCTGTAATTGCATAGACTGCAGCCTGCCAGGCTCCTCTGTCCATGGAGTTTTCCAGGCAAGGATACTGGAGTGGGTTGCTATTTCCTCCTCCAGGCGATCTTCCCAATCAGGGATTGAACCTGCATCTCCTACATTGCAGGTGGATTCTTTACTGCTTAAGCCACTCCTCCGCCCATGGGATTTTCCAGGCAAGAGTACTGGAGTGGGGTGCCATTGCCTTCTCCGCTAAAATAAGATAGCTTCTAAAATCTCCTGTTTGGCTTCCCAGGTGGTGCAATGGTAAAGAATCCACCTGCCAATGCAAGTATTTTGAGATAACATCATATAAGTACTTTAAATATCCATGAGGGGCTTCCCTGGTGGCTCAGAGGTTAAAGCATCTTCCTGTAATGTGGGAGACCTGGGTTCGATCCCTGGGTTGGGAAGATCCCCTGGAGAAGGAAATGGCAACCCACTCCAGTATTCTTGCCTGGAGAATCCCATGGACAGAGGAGCCTGGTGGGCTACAGTCCATGGGGTCGCAAAGAGTCGGACACGACTGAGCGAGCGACTTAACTTAAATATCCATGATAATGGGAAAAGGGAACGACAGTGGCCTAGAACAATGCCTGTCACTTAGAAGGCTCTCAAGAAATGTTTGTGGATTGAATGGAGGAGGAGCTTTAAAACTTCACATGAATTTTGTGGACCAATAAAGGGCTGAGATTCAGCAGATTTGGTCTCAACTATGGCTCTGCTGCTGCTCTGTAATCTTGGGCAATTTAAGTAACCTGTTAATATCTCAGATTCATCCTCCTTTAAGTGGCCTTAAGAGCTCCTGCACTACCTACTCTACAGGGTTACTGTGGAGGGATGATAGATTAGATAATGCCCATGAAAGCGTTCTGAAAAGTCAAAAGAGCTAATGCATATAAAAAGCCATCAGTCACACAGAGTTGAACACATGGGCTCATTTCTACCCTGCAGCAGAATCAGATGTCAAACAGTTTAGGGTCCAAATTTTTGGCCCAGACTTCTTTAAAAATTTCCAACTGTGGTGATCAGTGATAAAACTGTAATCTAGGTATATTGTTGAAATCATGACCTTTTTTTTTTAAATAATAAAAAAAGACAAAGCAAGACCCCATACATCATCCAGTAGAAGCACTTAAAACTATGAAAATTGGTTCAAGTCAACAAAAGATTTCTCATTCTTGAAGTATGGTAACAAGAAGACAGAAAAGAAGGGGTTCTAAGTGGGATTCACAGACCCCATGGAGTTCAGAGATGGGCTTCAGGAGACCTCAAGATTTCATGTACAGCACCATGTTCTAGGGGAAGAATGAGCCAGAACTCCGCAAGAGTTAAGAACACTGGTTTAGTTGACTCAAGCGAGTTCTCAAGGTAACAGTGATTCACATGCTTTCTTTTGCCTCTTTTATGTTTGTTTACATGATTCTGCCTTCATTCCTTGTTTTTCCCTAGTGTGTATCAAGACTACTGTAATGGCCTTCAGGGCCTCTTATGTGAGTTGGTTGAGGGCAAAGTAAATGACAGTGTTGAATCAGTATTAAATACAGAGTTATTAACATTGTTCTGATCACAATATCTTCCGAAAGGAAAAAGAACAAAAAGCAACACATTCCCCTTTTCACTTTATTAAGGGCATAGCAAAATGGGGCTGGGCATGCTTTTGTGTTTAGACACACATCTACAGAGGTGGCTAGCGGACAAGACAATAGAATAAACGTGGAATTGAGAATGAGGTGAAAGTAGAATGGCAAACTGTTAATAGTCTAGAAAATGCTAGTGATAAAGTAGCAAAAAGTAACTATTCATGACTGTGACGAAACTCTCTAGTTACCCATTACTTTATGAGGCCTCCAAGCCAACTGGTTTCCAGTTTGGGAACACAGTGGAGACTCAATTTTTAAAATACTCATGTACAACACTGCTATATTTAAAATAGATAACCAACAAGGACCTACTGTATAGCGCAGGGAACTCTGCTTAATGTTATGTGGCAGACTAAGTGGGAGGGGAATTTGGGGGCAAATTGATACATGCATATGTATGGCTAAATCCCTTTGCTGTTCACCTGAAACTATTACAACATTGTTAATAGCTATACTCCAATATAAGATAAAAACTTAAAATACTCATGTACACTACAAATAATAAATCAGAGAACTCGAACCAAGGATGAAGGTAAATGAAATCCCAATCCCAGTAAACATTAAGGAAAAAAAGAGACTGATTACTCTTAAGTTTTTGTTGAACCATGATTAGAATTGAACCTTTAGGGAATTCCCTGGCGGTTCAGTGGTTAGGATTCCATGCTTTCACTTTAGGGAATTCCCTGGCGGTTCAGTGGTTAGGATTCCATGCTTTCACTGCTCAGAACACGGGTTCCATTCCTGGTAGGGGAACTAAGATCCCACAAGCTGCTTGGCATGGCCGAGAAAGAAAGAGGAAACGAACCTTCAGAAAATGGTTTTCTAGATATTTTCAAATGCTAATTGGTTCGAACATCTCTAATTTGTCCAGGAAAAAAATCTGCAAAACAAAACCAAACTTACACTAAAATAAAGTATGTCCTAGTTTTATCCTGCTGAACTACATGAAGAAGTGGTTCGCCACGTATCTGAGGAAGTTAACCAGGTTTCTGGTCCAGTAATTCTGTTCTTTGATGGTAAGCGTTGCAGCTTTGGCAATAGAACTCATGGTCTGGCTGACGTGTGACGTGCGTGTGTGTGTCACTCGCTCAGTCGTGTCCGACTCTTTGCGACCCCGTGGACTGTATCTCACAAGGTTCCTCCATCCAAGGGATTTTCCAGGCAAGAATACTGGAGTGGGTTGCCATTTCTTTCTCCAGGGGATCTTCCCAACCCAGGTATCGAACTCGGGTCTCTCACACTGCGGGCAGACTCTTTACCATTTTAACCACCAGAGAAACCCTGAGCCACCCGCGAAAGCTGATGTGTGATGCACTGTAATTTAAGGGGAATGAAAGCAAATCAAGATCCAGTTTTCTCTGACATTTATGGATGAAATCTTCCCCTTAATAAGGCACAGGGAGATGATCCATAGATTNATCGAACTCGGGTCTCTCACACTGCGGGCAGACTCTTTACCATTTTAACCACCAGAGAAACCCTGAGCCACCCGCGAAAGCTGATGTGTGATGCACTGTAATTTAAGGGGAATGAAAGCAAATCAAGATCCAGTTTTCTCTGACATTTATGGATGAAATCTTCCCCTTAATAAGGCACAGGGAGATGATCCATAGATTATTATATATGACAGCAAGGTTTTTGAAAATTTAGATACTGGTGACAAAAGCATAGAGATTTTGGAAACCGATTTTCGAATGTACTTGAAAATGTTAAGTTGATGACTGTTTTTAGTGAGAGCTTTCAGTGCAAATTTGAAACCTTTAAAATCAAAGTAATACAAGCCAAATTACATTCTTTATTTAAAAACATCTATATAGTTTTAGATGTGGAAAAATAGCTTATTAAACACTTGTCTAAGAAATATCAAGGTTGAATTACAAACAAGAGATGAAAAAAGGAGCTTCTTGATAGCTTCTTGCTCAGATAACTGCTCTGTAAATCGGAAATGAATGAACACTTTTTGATTTGCTAATGTCCTAAAAATGCACAAAGTACTATCAGTTAAAAGCTGCATGCAATGTCTTGGTTGCTTTTACTGTAAATAATGAATAATGTTTCTTAAAACACATTCAATTAATGTGGAACATGAGGTTAGCTGAACAGGAGGTTGCCATGTAGCTGGGATTGTGGGAAAAGAAGAGATAACAAAGAGAAGGCTCTGCTAGAATTACAGTAACATTTCAGGATGCACTAATGTGCATCTCTCTTCCACAGATAATTAAGCAGTCATTCTAAAAATGAATAATCTTGGTGAATGGTTTTGGTTTACATCTCGGAAAATTAGACATCAGAAAAATCACAAAATAAGCAGTATTATTTAATATGCCTCATTTCTGCTCTGGAGGGGCTGGTTGAGCTAATGCAACTCTTGTCCATTGCTGAGGGCGCCACTAAGCAAGTTTATTCCTTGTTATCTTAGGCGTGATATGTTAGAAAAACGATCTTTTAAATGGTCATCTCTGCGTCTCAACTTGTTTCTTTATTTCTCTTCCACTGACAACTATCTATACTTTCCTTACATAATAAGAAATGTTAAGGAACTCCCCAGATGGAGTTCTTGAGGCTTAAAGGGGAGCCAGTTGCAATAGTGGTACACTTGTCTGTCCTTTAAATAAAACCTGTGGTATAGTTGTTTATATTTTTAATAAATAGAAGCTCTCCAGAAATAAGTTCTATCACACCTTAAGTACTGGAGCATTATGGCTATTTCATGTTAGACCCCAACAGGCCTAACAGTTGAGGCCTGCGCTAGTTATAGAGACTGCTGCCATATGGGACAGGGACATTATAGCCAATGACAAGGGCTTGAGGGAGGTTCCTCCCTATTTGTGAAGGTGAGTTTAAGGAATCCTGACCTAACCAGTGAATTGTTCAGAATTTGTGTTTCCATCCTAAAACGCCCACGATTTGTTTTAGCTTCCCAATTCTAACAAAAGAATAGACGCTTTAGCTACTTATTCAGACCAGCTGTACCAAATGCCAGGAAACTGAGCTCCATGCCAATATTGGGATTTCATGGAACTTTCTCTAATTGTAAGTATAGTACTGCTGGGTCTATTTCCCTTCTGTGTGTGTGCGTGTGTGTTTTTTTGTTTTTAAAGAGCAGCCATGTTTAATATTGTGAAATACGATGCATCTCCTCCTCTCCCAGCCTCTAGAACAGTGATAAATTTCAGAGCACGCTCAGCAGAATTGGATTGTATTATGCACAGTACACATGTTCATCACCAAAATGGACCTTGCCAGAATGGATGCAAGTAGAATGAATTGCTGAGACTTCAAAATTCCAGTTCCTCACAACTGATTTTATTAGCCAACATATACCAAAGATGGGGGCAAAAGACGTGTCATTTTTGCAGTTTTCTTCCACCACTGGAGCCCTGTGCTGTTGTCGACCGTAGTTTTCCAGTCTTTTGATTAAGCCTTGCCTGTCGTGTGCTGCTGTAACATCAAAGTAACCGCTTTGCACCCTGTCACCTCCTCTGGCAGGCAGCCGTCCTGGTCTCGGAGCGTGGGGTCGGCCCCGGACTGGAGCAGCAGCTCCACAATGTCCAAAAACTCACAGGCAGCAGCTGATGGGGAAATCGACAAATATGGAGACCAGGTTACTGTGAGACAAAGAGAAACCACTAGACTTCAGCAGGAAAGGCAAGTGCTGAGCAATAAGAAATCCTGAAAAACGATGGGACAGACTGGGGGTGATCAGGCCTTAGAGCGAAACAGTGCTGTGACAGTGGATTTGCTGGTGTTAAGAAAATCAAATTTACCCCTGTGTTTGCCCGGAAGCCAACAGTCAGACAAAGACATTTTTAAAATTGTGAAGCTTTTAGACTCTATTCTTCAGGATGGGAATGAAGGGAAGGAACAAACACTAGTTGAAGTATTTCTTTTACTTTGATCAAAATAATGATAAGTTTGTAAGCAAAGTCAAAAAGCTAAAAACACTGTAAATGTCGAAGAAAAAACTTTTGTCTTTGAAGAGGGAGTAAGTGGGTAACTAACTGAACTTTAAAATTAGTTAAACAAAAACAAAAACAGTGGCCTAGTGATCAGACCATCCCTCTAAAGAAAACAAACAAAGGCACCAATCACACAGGGTGTGTGAAGAGGAAAAGGACCCACAGACATCAAAACTTTTCATGAAGGTGGTACAGTATTGCCCCTAGACCAAAAGGCTAGAAGAGAGCCATCCATTCTTGTGCACTGTAGAGAAACCTGATTTATGACAATGCTGGCATCGAAGATCAGGGAGGAAACAAAGCTCCATTAAACTGTATGGCGCCGAGACAACTAGGCTAAGGGCAGAAACGGCATTTCACAGAGGATCAAACTAAGTGGCAACAAACATATGAAAAGATGAGCAACCACATTAGTAATCATGGAAATAAAAAATTTCATACCCACTAGATAGCTGAAAACCAAAACCTGAGACAATACCAAGCATGGAGCAGGCCTGGAGCAAGGGGAGCTCTCCTCTGGACTGTGGGGAGTGTACACCGTGCCTCACTTTGGACAACCAGTTGGCATTACATGTTAAACCTAAACAAATGCCCACCGCTGGACCCAGCAATTCTACTCCTAGTTATATACTCTTCAGAAACTTTTGTGTATGTTCTCCAGGACATACCTGCAAGAATGGATGCCCAGTAGCCCTATCTGTGAAAGACCCCAAATGTAAACAACCCAAATACCCCTTGAGAAGAACATGTAAAAATAAAATACTGTTTACATAGACAATGAAATCCCCACACAACAAGGAAAACTAATGAACTACAGTTCCACATGACATGAGTTCATCTCCAGGTCTTAAGGTTGAAGGAAAAAAAGTCAGAAGAACAGACACAGTATGTTTCCACTTAAAATTTTAAAAGCAGACAAAACTAAACACATTGTTCAGAGACACAAATCTGTAATGAACCTATAAGAGAAAACAGTGATAGAAAATTTGAGTGTTAATCTGGGGGCCCTGTAGGGAAGTCCATGTAACTGGATAGGCATACATGGGGTTTCAAAGACATCAGCAGTGTTCACTTTTTTTTTTTCACTTTCTTAAACTATGTGGTAGGTACAATTTTTTAAAGCTACATTTTAAAAATTTCCTATCTATTTTATATACAATTCTGTAGTGTGATATATTACACAATGGCAACAACAAAAGGTTTTAAAGGGAGAGCAAGAAGGGTAAGGGGTTTGATTCAATGAGTGTTTTATTGAATATATACTATACCAGTTCTATCAAAGATACAGGTAAGACTCCTGCTCTGAGGAATTTAGAAGGATGAATATAACAAACACTGTGGCAGACAGGGACACACACACACACACACACACACGTGACAGGTGAGGAGGGTGGAAGAGAGGAGAAGGAAGTTGAAGGATCAGGAAAACACACAAGTAGATGGTATGAACGCTGAGCTTCGAGGACGGAGTAAAATTCCAAATAAACTGAGAAGGAAAGGCACTGCAGAGTGAGAAAACAGCATTAATGGGAGGAGGAGAGGTGGGGAATGCTGAGGTAACTGTCTGCTGGCCCGGAGAAGCAATACAGAGAGTCAAAAGCAGAGAGTCTGGATTTAAGTCAAATTATACAAAGCCTTGAAAGCCACACTGAGAAGTTTGGCACTTACGAGGAGAGGAATAGCATAATCTCAGCTCTAAGTTAGGATGATAATTCTGGAGTGCCCTGGAGAACCTAAGTATCTGTGGCAGGCAGAACAGTTAAGGAGACTGTGGTAGTCCTTTCAGTTCAGTTCACTTCACTTCAGTCGCTCAGTCGTATCCGACTCTTTTCGACCCCATGAATTGCAGCACGCCAGGCCTCCCTGTCCATCACCAGCTCCTGGAGTTCACCCAAACTCATGTCCATCGAGTCGGTGATGCCATCCAGCCATCTCATCCTCTGTCGTCCCCTTCTTCTCCTGCCCCCAATCCCTCCCAGCATCAGAGTCTTTTCCAATGAGTCAACTCTTTGCATGAGGTGGCCAAAGTATTGGAGTTTCAGCTTTAGCATCAGTCCTTCCAAAGAACACCCAGGACTGATCTCTTTTAGAATGGACTGGTTGGATCTCCTTGCAGTCCAAGGGAACTTTAAGGCGCTTGAAATTAGCTAGTGTTGGCAGGAGTATAATGAAAGTACTGAATTTGAGAGCCACTGAAATTCAGGTAGGACACAGCAAAATACAGATGTACTTCAAAAAAAAAGTTTGTGAATGATAAATTTAATACTTAATGAGGTTGATATAATGTTATATATGTAGATACCTAGTTAAACATTTAACTATTTATATATATATATATATATATATTTTTTCTGGAGCGAAAATATTTTGTTTCAGATTTCAAGTATTTTTATAGACTTTTGAAAAGTTCTTCTGCCCAAGACCTGTCATCATAATGCTTACTGAATGAAACAGTCTGAATACTTCTATGCTTGATAGATAAAGAAAATTACTGATAAATTTGATTATATAGAAACCTAAAACTGATAAATTTGAACACATAAAAATTTAAAACAGCTATAGCACACACACATGAAAATCTGGTATACAAAAATAAACCATAAACTGGGAAACACTGACCTATATAACACAGACAAGAGCTAATGTCCTTAATATTAAAAAAAAAAACCTTTGAACAAATCAATCCAAAAGAACAATGGGCAGAAGAATTAGAAGAATCAAGAAGACACCTATGTTTCTAGTCTGGGAGAATGCATAGATGTGGCTGGCATCTCTAAAATAAGGAATCAAAAGAAGGAAGAGGAGCAGTTTTTGGAGAGAAACAGAAGCAGAAAATTATTGAGGGGGAGAAATAATATTGGTTTGGGACATGATAAATATGTGGTGTTGGGGGATGTCTATATTGATAAGGTCAGACAAGAAGGTAAAATTTGAAAATGAAAAAAGAAACCAACAACCCACCCACCCCATACACACTGCTACCTCCATTTTTTTGAATTTGGAAAAGACCCTGATACTGGAAAAGACTGAGGGCGGGAGGAGAAGGGGGCGACAGAGGATGACACGGTTGGATGGCATCACTGATTCAATGGACATGAGTTTGTGCAAACGGGGAGACAGTGAAGGACAGGGAAGCCTGGCGTACTGCAGTCCATGGGGTTACAAAGAGTCGGCCACGACTCACTGAACAACAACCTCCATTTTCATCGTACTGTGTGACTTTCTGAAGATGCATGTTTTTGGATCAGGATTTTTAGCAATTTTTCTGAATACCCTGTTATATGTTTATATTACATGACTTGCTTGGCCAAAGAGTTACCTACCTAAGGTGATTTCCCTTACCATGCTAGAGAAATACTTTTGAAAGAGACAGTGTTCTTACCAATAGACACATTTATGTGTCTGGGAAATAGAAAGCTTCAGAGGCAAAGATTGTTAGTGCCAGTTATTAAATTTTCACCTGTATTTTTTACTGCAATTTACATTCATCCACTTTGGTGTTTGTTGTTGTGAATCACCGAACATATTTTATTATTATTCTACATTATCTTTACTGGGTTTTCTTCTTCCTGTAAACAGACTTCACTCTTCACTAGCTCTTTAAAGGCACCGTTAGCAGACCTTCTTACAGTGACTGTCCTTTAGCACACCTAGCCTTATCTCTCCACCACGCTTTCAACTGCTGCAGTGAGCGTGTATCAGAATCACCTGGAGGCAGCACCCCACTGTTTCTGATTGGTAGGTTTAGAGCAGGACCGGGAATTTACATTTCCTAGCAGGTTCCCAGGTAATGCTGATACTGCAGATCTGGGACCTCACTTTCAGACTCAGGGCTCTACCAGCGTGCCTCCTCCCTCAAGCTGCTGCTGCTGCTGCTGCTAAGTCACTTCAGTCGTGTCCGGCTCTGTGTGACCCCATAGACGGCAGCCCACCAGGCTCCCCCGTCCCTGGGATTCTCCAGGCAAGAATACTGGAGTGGGTTGCCATTTCCTTCTCCAATGCATGAAAGAGAAAAGTGAAAGTGAAGTCGCTCAGTCTGTCCGACTGTTAGCGACCCCATGGACTGCAGCCCACCAGGCTACTCCGTCCGTTGGATTTTCCAGGCAAGAGTACTGGGATGGGGTGCCATTACCTTCCCCGCTCCCTCAAGCTATTTGCCAATTTTCACAGCTAGAGCCACTTAAAGTGTAGGAAGGAACATAGGCCTCTCATTGGTTCCGTATGACGTAACTTTACGTCGGATTTGACGCGGGTAGCAGACATAACTTTGTCTGCCTTTGGTGAGTTTTCCAGCTCCCACACCTCATCTCTTCTTGGATTCCTTGCTGGACATGCTATTTCCTCTGAGACTAGGACACTGATTTTCCTAGCTCAGTTCCTTCTGGAAGCTGAACATGAAACAGGTGAGTTCACTTTCTACTTCTGGGGCTCCACCTGGCTGCCTCTGGACATTTGTTTTACATTGTTGGTTTGCCTGCGCTGGCTTCTTTCCGTTGCTTGTTAAGACTTTGAAGTTTGCCTTTTTCTGTGCCTGAGTCTAGTGTCCTGCATCTGGCGTTTCCGGGACTGACTTCAAATATCCAGGCTACTTTCTCTGCTTTTCAAACAAGGGTTATTTATTTGGTTGAACAACGTTGTTGCTATTTCTATGACTGCTGCCCATTCTTTCTCTATTTTCATTTCTGTAGAGGAGCTTGGCGGAGAAGGCAATAGCACCCCACTCCAGTACTCTTGCCTGGAAACTCCCACGACTGAGCGACTTCACTTTCACTTTTCACTTTCATGCATTGGAGAAGGAAATGGCAACCCACTCCAGTGTTCTTGCCTGGAGAATCCCAGGGATGGAGGAGCCTGGTGGGCTGCCGTCTGTGGGGTCGCAAAGAGCCAGACACGACTGAGCAACTAACACAACACACATGCGTTTCCAGACCCCTCACCCCGGGCTCCATCTTCCTCGTGTTCCGGGCCTCAGGGCTGGCTTGGTCTTCTCCCTCTATAAATGATTACTTTTCTGGGGAGATCATGCACCTTGGCTGGCAGGTTCTAATGCCAACTACATGTATGGCTTAGATCCAAGTTAGTCAACTCTTTTTTCCTTTTTAAACTGGTCTCAAGGAGGTCTATGAGTTTGCCATGCAAAGTATAGTCTGAGGATCAGTGGCTTTTAACATACTAGGGGAGCTTGTTAGAATCAGATGAATTGCTCCCACCTGAGACTAATTGTGACTCAACCTTACCAATCACTACTTTTTCCAAATTCCTTATCTCGCCACTGATGTAATTGTACAAACCTGTGTTGGGTGAGTTTCCTGATGACAGTGTGAGCTATAACGTGTACTCCATGATTCTCTAGGAACCCAGAATCTGTGTACATCACACATTTGTTGTTTCTTAGTGTATCTTTTGACCAAGCCCTTTTCAAGTATGTCAAGATACCAAAGGAATGTTTCTTCATGTTATTGGCCATGATCTGATGAGGGTCCAGGGTGGATGAGTACCACTCAAATTCAATAATAAAGTTTAGATGCTTAATGTAATTCTGGCCCACAGTAGGTGACCATCCAAATATCTCCCATTGAAACAGAGCAGGACCTGTCTCTTATACACATCTAGATGTGTATAAGAGACAGAAATAAGCTACTGCAAAATAAAGGAAATAAAAAATAATTGTGTAATAGCATTGGAGCTTTTCTTAAAAATCAAAAATGTTAATTGCCTTATTATTTTGGAAACAGTCATTTCAACCACAGTTCCCAAACTGACTGTTTAGTAGAGTCTCTGAAGGGTCTTTGGAAGATCAGAATCCTGAACCCTTTCCTGCTGAATCAGAATCTCTGGAGGCAAGGATAGGAAATGTAATTTAAAATATAGAGATAAGTTAAACATCTTCACTGTAGAAAAGTCTAAACCATGTAGAAAAGTAAAAAGTACATCCTGCAATACCACTCCCCTAACACCCCTCTGGGAACCCCGTTCTTTAGGGGTCCCTTTGAACGCTCTGGTGGGTGTCCTCGATTGGGTCCTTTGCTCATCAGATGGTGTGTGTGCACAGCCACCTCCAACTCTACACACTAGCTTCGGCTCCTTCTCCCTGGGGGCAGGGGTGGGAGCAAGGGCATTCCACGCACTTGAAAACCTGGAAACAGACCAAAGCTTGAGGAGAGAGGAACAGGGAGCATCCAGGACTTGCTGGTGATTGAAGTGGCTGGAGTGGCGTGTGATGGGGGAAGGTGAGCATCAGAGCTGAGCCAGGCTTCTCTCCGTCAATAGAGTGGAGGTTGCCATGCAAGGAAAGGTAATAATCTGCAAAGTGCAGGAGACAGTCAAGACGTGGAAAATCTGCAGCCTGTGATGGTGACTGTCGTTGGCTCAGAGCTTCTCTCTTCTGGGCACCCTGCCATCTTCTCCAGTGCCTCATGGACCAGCATGTTCCTTCCAGCAGAACCAGTGGTGACACACTGCTTCTGTGGGCCCTGGGACCAGGGCTTCTGTGTGATCAGCTGCCTTCTGGGGCAGCCCGTACCCTACTTTTAGAGCTAGAGCTTCTTGCTGGGCCCAGAGGAAAGCTTTGTAAGGAAATTGTGTCTGCCTCCCAGGGGAAGTTAAACTCTTAAGTACACTAGTTACACTATACCAAGTTTAATATATGAGATGTAAAGCAATATGTCACGGCCTTCTGCTCAAGCATTTGCGTTGGAATAAGAGCCTGTCTTTGTACAGTTTGAGGAGGCTAACTGCTCCTTTTGGAATGAGTTGGGCCACACCATCCTAGTCTACAGCTTCTGTGAACTTAAAGAGAGTCTGCATCCATTGGAAGCTGAGTCTCCAGTTAGATCTGCAGACCCTGGATGGCTGAGCACCAAAGCCAGCTTGTTGCCCATGTTCCAGGAAGACCTGGTCCATTTGCCCCAAGAAGCTGAATTTATGTAGTGATTTCCATTGGTAAGAGGCTTGCTGCTATTTAGTTACTAAGCTAAGTCCTACTCTTTGAGACTCCATGGACTGTAGCCTGCCAGCCTTCTCTGTCCATGGAATTTTCCAGGCAAGAATACTGGAGTGGTTTGCCATTTCCTTCTCCAGGGGATCTTCCCAACATCGGAATCGAACCCAAGGCACCTGCTTGGCAGGCAGATTCTTTACTGTCTGAACCACTTGGGAAGCCCGGTAAGAGGCTTAGCTCTATCTTTATTGGAGACAAACTGTGTACTTTTAATAGATTCATCTCTTTTGCCTCCAGTACACGTATGTATTTGCAGAAATCTGTAGCGTCTATAGCCTTGGCCTTACTGGCTCTGCAGTGGCAGGTGATGGCCCACAGACAGTTAATCCATCCACTGTAGACCTAGGTGCTGTCATAAACTTTCTAAATCAGTCTAGTTTTTGTAGAAAGAATTGGCAGTTCACTCTTTCTAAGGAAACTTGCATTCAGGTACCTGAGGTGACCTATGTAAGTGTTTCAGTTAGACCATTCTGCCATCTACCACCTCTGTCAAATAGCTGGCAATACATGTCTCCACCATATACTGGGGCTGACAGGTGGTAGACTTGTGTTCCAGATACTCCCAGACCAGTAGAATTTGCACCTGTGGCCCTTCCAAGGAACAGAGGTAAGATTTTGAAAATTCTCAAAATAATGAAGTCCTGCTCTGTTATTTCTCTCTGTTGGGTCCCAACAGGAAACACAGTACAGTTTAATAATTCTCATATTTCTAAAGGGCTGAACCAGTTCTTGATGCCTCTCCATAGAGTTCTAGAAGAGTTGGTCAGTACAGATAAACTTGATCTTGCTGCTAAGTCACTTCAGTCGTGTCCGACTCTGTGTGACCCCATAGACGGCAGCCCACCAGGCTCCCCCATCCCTGGGATTCTCCAGGCAACCACTCCAGTGTTCTTGCCTGGAGAATCCCAGGGATGGAGGAGCCTGGTGGGCTGCCGTCTGTGGGGTCGCAAAGAGCCAGACACGACTGAGCAACTAACACAACACATATGCGTTTCCAGACCCCTCACCCCGGGCTCCATCTTCCTCGTGTTCCGGGCCTCAGGGCTGGCTTGGTCTTCTCCCTCTATAAATGATTACTTTTCTGGGGAGATCATGCACCTTGGCTGGCAGGTTCTAATGCCAACTACATGTATGGCTTAGATCCAAGTTAGTCAACTCTTTTTTCCTTTTTAAACTGGTCTCAAGGAGGTCTATGAGTTTGCCATGCAAAGTATAGTCTGAGGATCAGTGGCTTTTAACATACTAGGGGAGCTTGTTAGAATCAGATGAATTGCTCCCACCTGAGACTAATTGTGACTCAACCTTACCAATCACTACTTTTTCCAAATTCCTTATCTCGCCACTGATGTAATTGTACAAACCTGTGTTGGGTGAGTTTCCTGATGACAGTGTGAGCTATAACGTGTACTCCATGATTCTCTAGGAACCCAGAATCTGTGTACATCTCACATTTGTTGTTTCTTAGTGTATCTTTTGACCAAGCCCTTTTCAAGTATGTCAAGATACCAAAGGAATGTTTCTTCATGTTATTGGCCATGATCTGATGAGGGTCCAGGGTGGATGAGTACCACTCAAATTCAATAATAAAGTTTAGATGCTTAATGTAATTCTGGCCCACAGTAGGTGACCATCCAAATATCTCCCATTGAAACAGAGCAGGACCCTGTGACACTTGCAGCCCCTCCCCGCCTGTCCTCTGCCTGCCTTTTACCTGTGGAAAACTTTAGTCAAAGAATACCTTTAATCAGAAATGTGAACATGTGGAAACAAAAGAAAACAGTCAAAGGAGACCAAATAATAATAATGTATTCATTAAACATAGTCAGGGACCTTCAGTTCCTTCTCAAGCACTATAGAAAATATTCTGAGCCATATCCTGTGAGGTACGTTACAGACATTGAAACCCCCACCAGGTGGAAGAAGTTAATTACACGACCAGATTGTAGCCATGACCTGTGTGCGTGCACAGTCCCTTCAGTTGTGACCAACTGTTTGCGGCCCTGTGGACTGTGGCCTGCCAGGTTCCTCTGTCCATGGGATTCTCCAGGCAAGAGTACTGGAGTGGCTTGCCATCTCCTCCAGGGGATCTTCTCGACCCAGGGATCGAACCTGTGTCTCTTATGTCTCCTGTGTTGGTAGGAGGCTGGTTCTTTACCATTAGTACCACCTGGGAAGCCCCCACAACTCCAGGAACTGGCTTTAAAGAAATGGAAACAAATCAACCCTGGGACTGAAGATTAACTATATTGAAAAACAATCACGATGATGCTGGTTAGACCATTGATGACCAATTTCAAGATGACTGTCAGAGCTGACTGTACTGTTTCTGCCTGTAGCTCCCTCCCTCTGTCTATAAAAGCTCTTGCCCTCTAGTTTCATTCTGGCAGGGGGAGGGGGAAGACAGCTTTTGGACAGATGTCTGCCCTCCATCCCCTCCAGGCTGCTGGCATCCAAACTCAAGCAAACTTTCCTTGCTACCAATCTGGTTGCTTTGTGGGCTTTTGAGAGTGACCAGCCAGACCCCCACTTTCAGTAAGTTTTTTGTCGCCCCGCGTGGGGCTGACTGCTGCAGCTCTTGTGCTTTGACACCTGGCTCTCCTGGGTTTCCCACGGCCATGGCAGCGTATGAGCCTGCTGCTCCTGACTAGCTGGCTCTGAAAAGGGGATTTGGGGGACGTTCCCGACAGCTGCCAAAACCATTTGTTTTGAGGATCCTCCCTGTTTCTCCCTTTGGCACTAGCTGCCAGCCTACCCTTTTCCTTGGTGGAATGGAAACATGCATTGGGGATGAGGTGACGAGCTCCAAGATGGGATAAGTCCATTGGTGTGCGCCGGGCAACCTTCCCATTTGTGAGTATGAGATTCTGATGTGTCTGACATTGAGAACTGTGTGTGCACCAAGTGCTATTTGGGCATCTTGCCAACTGGTTCTGACATCTGCCTACTGTTGAGGACTGCTTGTGGGCACTGAGCGTCATTTGGGCATTTTGCCAATTGGTTCTGATGTCCAGCTACCATTGAGGACCATTTGTGTTGGGGAAGTGTTTTTTTTGGATTCTGTACCAGTCACACTCAGAGATGGTTTGTGACAGATCTGTTTTTTGGTGTGTGACTATGTATTCCACCTCTGTGACTAGTATCTTTGTCTTTTGTAAAATGAGAAATTCAGGTTCAATTCATTAAGAAAAATTCAAGCTATGAAACTATGACTACAGTTTTCTTTTTTTTTTTAAACTAACATATGGCAATAGTGTTCTTTAGATTCTGGAAAAAACTGGTTAAGATGAAACTCTTTTGAAATTCCAAACCTGGTTCTTTTTGTATATGCAGTTAGAGAAAGCTAGCTTGATAGAATACGCCCCCCAAGAACTCTGATCCTGAGAAAACAAAAATATGCCTAGGAGAAAACTTGAAATTAACTAATGCCCTTGAAATACAAACACAACCCACTTTGCCTCGGACTTCAGCCCTGGGTTAATTAGAAAACTTCAAGCCAAATTGGGGAGGCGGAGAAGGGGGAAAAAGAAAAAGCAAGTTTTTAAAATTGACTGTATAAATTTGACTGTTCTGTTATTCATAAACTGATAAGTTTAATTGCAAAGGCTAATTCGTGAAATATAAAAAGATGAGACAATGAGATCTCTGAGATTAACTTGTAAAGGAGCTCTATTGGTTTAAAAAAGGTAAGTGTTTACAAATCAAACCTAAATTTGTCTACTTTTGCCTTCTTGCAAGACCAGGAGGGTAACCAAGAGTGCTTGGAAATTGTGCTATGAAAAACGTATGTCTTCAGAGGTAATAAAGTATGTTCTCAGGTTTGCCAATCAGAAAATGCTGGCATAATATTTCAATCACTTGCTCTTGGTTTTGTTCAGGTTTTCAAGGGTTAAAAATTGTGATACATAAAAATGATTAGGGAACGATTTCAGTGTGTAAAGCAAGTAGGAGATATGTTGTTGGTAAAGAGAAGGTATAAAGACTGGATATATTGTTGTTAAGGAAAAATGATGATTTTTTCCTACAGTTGGTTGTTAGGGGAAAAAAGGGACAAACCTGTTTGGATCCAGAAGATAATAAAAGGTTTGTGAAAAAGGAACTGTGAGAAATGACTTTTGTATGCTATCAAGATTAAGATTAGACTCAATTTCTTTGGGTCAATGAATTTTGTTATTATTAATAGTAAACTGATGCAAGACTAAATTTGTTTTTTTCTGTTAAGAAAACAAAGTTCTCCTGGAATGTTGATCTGATTTTGCTAACAGTGATTTCTAATGGAAAGTTATTGTTTTGCTTCTAACCATACTTTTGACCCCAATGTTCAGGATGGAAAAAAACTGTCCAGTGAAGTTGTTACAGAGTATGACTACTCATGATGTGTAGCACTGCTGGCTTTAAGTTGACTGCTTAAAGCATATGTACAATGTTTGTGTGACAGTGGGGCATAAAGGATAAAACTTATGGCCGATAAAGCGTTTCCTCATTAACATACCTCTAAGCCTGTTCATGATTAGTGTCCCCGCAATGTGGACAATTAGGCAAATATATAAACAAAAAGGAGGCCTATCACCGAGGGACATGAATGGACCGAGAGCAGGTAAGTGAGCCATTCTGGGAATGTTGGAAAAATATACTGCTTATCAATGTCTTATATGGAAATATTTACAGCTAAAAGGGGAAAATGATGTAAGAAGTTTCTTCATATTGAGGTATGGGGATATTCTGGCTTATGCATGATTTGATTTGAACTTTAGGTTAACCAAATCAGCCTATTTGTGGCCTATTAAATATACATAGTACATCTGCTTTAACCACTGGAGGGAAAAAAATACATCCAGAGAATAATACAAAGATGCATTTTGATTACTATCCTCATTGTAATATGTCTAGTAACTTTCAAATGTTTGTCCAGGTACTGTGACAAAGTAATCAAACAAGAGAGAATGTTTCCATAGTACAAAATACTGATGTGAAGCACATAGCTGATTATTTCCAGTGCTGTGTCCATTCCCTAAATTAGGCAGGACTGTGTGCCACATGTGAGCCTTTGGGCCTCAGGGCTGCTCCAGGTTCTTTGAATTCTGCCTCGACTGGTTGGAGGGTTGGGCAGCTAGTGTAGTACCTCGTTCAGGATCTGAGCAGAAGGAAGCATGAGTGCGCAAGGGCACAAGTGCTTAGCTAGGTGTACTGAGGGACCGTTTTCCTTCTTTCCTCGTTTCTCTTGTGATTTGATAACCAACTTCAGAGTTGTTTGGATTTTGTGTGTGTGTGTATCTGATGGATTGCAGTTACCATGAGGTTCAATATAGCAGTCTATGTATAAAAACGATTGTTTCAAGTTGCTGGTCTCCCATTTCAAATGCAATTCCAACATCCTGCATGTGTGCTCTCTTCAGGATTGCTGGTTTTGATACCAAGTTTATGTGTAGATGATTTCCTACCTTTACTAAGTTTGCCTTTACTAGTGAGCTTTCCCCTTCATAATTTTGTTTCTAGTTGTGATCTTTTTCTCCTAGAGAAGTTTCTTAAGCATTTGTTGCAAAGCTAGTCTGGTGATGCTGAATTCTCTTAGCTTTCGCTTGTCTGTAAAGCCTTTGATTTCTCCATCAAATCTAGATGAGAGCCTTGCTGGGAAGAGTATTCCTGGCTGTAGGCTTGTGCCTTTAATCACTTGATTACCCCACTCCCTTCTGGCCTGCAGAGTTTCTGCTTAAAAATCTGCTAGCCTTATGGGAGATCCCTTGTGTGTTATTTGTTGCTTTTCCCTTATTGCTTTTAATATTTTCTCTTTAATTTTTGTCAGTTTGATTACTGTGTGCCTTTATGTCTTGTTTCTTCTTGAGTTAATCCTGTATGGGACCCTCTGTGCTTCCTGGACTTGGGTGAGTTTCCTTTCCCATGACAGGGAAGTTTTCAATGATTACCTCTTGAAATATTCTGTCAGGCTCCTTCTCGGGCCCTGTAGTGTGGCTGTTACTATGTGTGAGGTCCCAGAGGTCTCTTAAACTGTCTTCATTTCTTTTTTCTTCATTCTGGTCTGTGGCAGTGATTTCTACCACTGTCTTCAGCTCACTGATTTGTTCTTCTGCCTCATTTATTCTGCTATTGATTGCTTCTAATGTATTTTTTCATTTCAGTTATTGTATTCATCAACTCTTTGGTTGTTCTTTATATTTTCTTTTTGCTAAAAACTTCTTGTAACTTCTCAATCTGTGCATCCATTCTTTTCCCAAGTTTTTGGATCATCGTTATGATCACTTGGAACTGTTTCTCAGGTAGATTTTTCTATTTCCACTCCAATTTGTTTGTTTCTTTTTTTGAGAGGTTTTATCTTATTACTTTGTTTGGAACATGTTCCTTTTCTATCAGTTCAGTTCAGTCGTTCAGTCATGTCCGACTCGTTGCGACCCCGTGAATCGCAGCACGCCAGGCCTCCCTATTCATTACCATCTCTCGGAGTTCACTCAGACTCACGTCCATCGAGTCCGTGATGCCATCCAGTCATCTCATCCTCAGTCGTCCCCTTCTCCTCCTGCCCCCAGTCCCTCCCAGCATCAGAGTCTTTTCCAGTGAGTCACCCCTTCTCATGAGGTGGCCAAAGTACTGGA
>SJYX01014642.1:188830-230983 GCA_006410675.1 Oreotragus oreotragus
TATAATGAAAAGGACATCTTTTTTGGTTGCTAGTTCTAGAAGTTCTTGTAGATCTTCATAGAACCATTCAACTTCAGCTTCTTCAGCATTACTGGTTGGGGCATAGACTTGGATGACTGTTATACTGAATGGTTTGCCTTGGAAACGAACAGAGATCATTCTGTCGTTTTTGAGATTGCATCCAAGTACTGCATTTAAGACTCTTTTGTTGACCATGATGGCTACTCCATTTCTTCTGAGGGATTCCTGCCCACAGTAGTAGATATAATGGTCATCTGAGTTAAATTCACCCATTCCAGTCCATTTTAGTTCGCTGATTCCTAGAATGTTGACGTTCACCCTTGCCATCTCTTGTTTGACCACTTCCATGGATGAAGACCTGTTCATAACCCCTGAAAGTTCCCTCCTGCCTCTCTGCAGTCAATGCTTTTACCCCACCCATAGCCCCTGGCAACCACTGACCTGATTTCTGTCTTTAGGTTTTGCCTTCTCCAGAAATTCAGAAATCATAGAGCATTTAGTCTTTTGTGTCTGGCTTCTTTCACTGAGTGTGATGCTCTGGAGATTCATCCATGTTGCCGCATGTGTAAGTAGCGCTTTCCTTTTTATTGCTGTATTCCATTGTATAAATACATGTAGGCATGTGGGTTGTGTCCAGTTTTTGGCCATTACAAATAAAGATCCTATGAACCCTTGGATACATGTCTTTATGTGGATCTTTTATGTTTTCACATCTTTTGGGTAAATATCAGGAGTGGCATTGCTGAGTCACATGGCAAATGACTATCTAACTTGAATAAGAAACTACCAAACTTCTAAAGTTTGTATTCCCACCAATTGCTCTGTATCCTTGTCAGCACTTGTTACTATTACTAAAATTCTTTTTAGCCATTCTAGTCAGGTTTATACTACCTTTAGTATAGATACTATGTAGTATAGTCAGGGCTTCTTATTTTGGTTTTTAATTTTCATTACATGGCAAATGACTATCTAACTTGAATAAGAAACTACCAAACTTCTAAAGTTTGTATTCCCACCAATTGCTCTGTATCCTTGTCAGCACTTGTTACTATTACTAAAATTCTTTTTAGCCATTCTAGTCAGGTTTATACTACCTTTAGTATAGATACTATGTAGTATAGTCAGGGCTTCTTATTTTGGTTTTTAATTTTCATTTCCCTAAAATCTAATGATGAACATCTTTTTCTATGCTTTTTTGCCAATCACTTACCTTTGGGATTTATCTCTTCAAATCTTCCATCCATTTATTAATTGGAATTTCTTTTTATAGATTTAGAATTATTCTTTAAAAAATCTTGGATATGTTTTTCCCCAAATGTTTCATAAATATATTTTCCCACTCTGTGACTTGTCTTCTATTAAGAGTATCTTTTCAAGAGTAAGAATCTTTAATTTTGAATGAAGTCCAATTTTTTTCTTTTATGTTTTATGCTTTTTGTGTCCTATATAAGAAGCCTTTCTCTATCTCAAGATCACAAGATGTCCTTCCACACTTTCTTCTAGTTCTTTATATTTCAGCTCTTATGTATTGGTCTCTGATCCATTTCAAGGTAATTTTTGTGAAGGGTATGAGGAAACAGTTGAGGCTTGTTTTCACCCCAGCATGTATGTGTATGTCCAACTGTTACAGCATCGTTTGTTATACAGCCAATCCTTTCCTTCACTGCCTTACACTGACACTTCTGTCACAAATCATTTACCCATGTATAGGCTNCTTGCCATCTCTTGTTTGACCATTTCCAATTTGCCTTGATTCATGGACCTGACATTCCAGGTTCCTATGCAATATTGCTCTTTACAGCATCGGATCTTGCTTCTATCACCAGTCACATGCACAACTGGGTATTGTTTTTGCTTTGGCTCCATCCCTTCATTCTTTCTGGAGTTATTTCTCCACTGATCTCCAGTAGCATATTGGGCACCTAATGACCTGGGGAGATTCTCTTTTGGTATCCTATCATTTTGCCTTTTCATACTGTTCATGGGGTTCTCAAGGCGAGAATACTGAAGTGGCTTGCCATTCCCTTCTCCAGTGGACCAGGTTCTGTCAGCCCTTTCCACCATGACCCGCCCATCTTGGGTTGCCCTGCAGGCATGGCTTGGTTTCATTGAGTTAGACAGGGCTGTGGTCCTAGTGTGACTGGATTGACTAGTTTTCTGTGAGTGTGGTTTCAGTGTGTCTCCCCTCTGATGCCCTCTCGCAACACCTACCATCTTACTTGTGGTAGGTTACATTTCTTGACCTTGAAGAACTGTCCCAGCAGTGCATTCCCCTCTCATCATGAAAGGGCAGGGACCAGAACCCAGAGTAGGTTCTGACCTGAGTTTACAGACTCAGTTCTGCAGGCTGCAGGATCATAGTTTTGTTTCTGGGGCCTGCCCACTGGTGGGTGGAGCTGGGTCTGGTGGGTGGGGCTGTGCTAAGGGACCTGTGTAAAGGTGGCTGTGAGCTCAGGAAGCCTTGAGGCAGCCTGTCTGCTTGGCTTGAGACTCCCAGCAGTGGCGCCTACAGGCTGTTGGGTGGGGTCAGGCCTTGGTGCTTATGACCCAGGCAAGATATCTGCCTTCCATGAGCATTCATGTAGATGACATCCTCCAATATCTCTGCCACCACCAATGTCCACATCCCCAGGGTGAGCTACAGCTGCCCTTCCTGCCCCCTGCCTCCTCAGGAGACCCACCAAGATGGGTCTGGCCTAGGCTCCTTCAATGTCACTGCTTTGGCCCTGGGTCCTGGTGTGTGAGACCTTGTGTTACACCCTACAAAAGTGGAGTCTGTTTCCCAGTCCTGTGGAGCTGCTGCAGTCGAACCCTGCTGGCCTTCAAAGCAAAGTGTTCTGGGGGCTCCTCCTCCTCATGCTGGACCCCTAGGCTGGGGAGTCTGACATGAGGCTGAGAGCTCTCCTGTGGGAGAATTTCTGTGATATTGTTCTCTAGCTTGTGGGTCACCCACCTGGGTGGTATTGGAATTGACTGTATTTTAAGTATGCTCCTCCTACAGTTTTGTTGGGGTTTCTTATTTGTCTTTGGAGGTAGAATATCTTTTTTGGTAGATTCCAGTCTCTCTTTATCAATAGCTCTTCATCAGCTGTGATTTTTGTGTGCCCATGAGAAGAGGTGGAAAATTCTGAAAGAGATGGGAATACTAGACCATTTGACCTGCCTCTTGAGAAACCTATATGCAGGTCAGGAAGCAACAGTTAGAACTGGACATGGAAAATGTTTCATAAATATATTTTCCCACTCTGTGACTTGTCTTCTATTAAGAGTATCTTTTCAAGAGTAAGAATCTTTAATTTTGAATGAAGTCCAATTTTTTTCTTTTATGTTTTATGCTTTTTGTGTCCTATATAAGAAGTCTTTCTCTATCTCAAGATCACAAGATGTCCTTCCACACTTTCTTCTAGTTCTTTATATTTCAGCTCTTATGTATTGGTCTCTGATCCATTTCAAGGTAATTTTTGTGAAGGGTATGAGGAAACAGTTGAGGCTTGTTTTCACCCCAGCATGTATGTGTATGTCCAACTGTTACAGCATCGTTTGTTATACAGCCAATCCTTTCCTTCACTGCCTTACACTGACACTTCTGTCACAAATCATTTACCCATGTATAGGCTGGTCTACTGGAGAAGGAAATGGCAACCCATTCCAGTATTCTTGCCTGGAGAACCCCAGGGACAGAGCCTGGTGGGCTGCAGTCTATGGGTTTGGATGGAGTCGGACATGACTGAAGCAACTTAGCAGTAACAGCAGCAGGCTGGTCTGTTCCTAGGTTATTTATCATGTTTCATTGACCTATACACCTTATTTACACCAATATCATACTACTTTAATTTCTATATTTTATAGTGAAACTTGTAGTAAATAATAAGATATTGTTCAAAGAAAAAAATTAAAAATATTTTGAACTAATGAAAACACAACTTATCAAAGTATGAGGGATGCGTCAAAAGCAGTGCTTAGAGGGAAATTTACAGCATTGAATGCAGATATTAGACAAGAAGAAAGATATAAAACCTAATCTAAATTCCCACCTTAGCAAACTGGAAAAATCAAGAGCAAATTAAATCCAAAGTAAGCATAAAAAAGAAAAGAATTATACCAGAAGTCAGTGAAATTCAAAGCAAATCAATAGAGAAAATCAATACAATCAAATAAGAGTTCTTTGAAAAAGACCAATAAAAGCAATATGCCTCTTGTTCTTGTTCAGTCACTAAGTTGTGTCTGACTTTTTGCAGCCCCATGGACTGCAGCATGCCGGGCTTCCCTGTCCTTCATTATCTCCCAGAGGTTGCTCAGACTTTTCTCTATTGACTCAGTGATACTGTCTAACCATCTCATCCTCTGCTGCCTGCTTCTCTTCTTGCCCTTAATCTTTCCGAGCATCAGGGTCTTTTCCAGTGAGCTGGCTCTTCACATCAGGTGGTCAAAGTATTGGAGCTTCAGCATCAGTCCTTCCAGTGAATATTCAGGGTTGATTCCCTTTAGGATTGACTGGTTTGATCTCCTTGCTGTTTAAGGGACTCTAGAGTCTTCTCCAGCACCACAAGTGGAAAGCCTCGATTCTTCGGCATTCAGCCTGCTTTATGGTCCAACTTTCACATCCATACATTACTATTGGGAAAACCAGAGCTTTGACTCTATGGACCTTTGTTGGCAAAGTGATGTCTCTGCTTTTTAATATGCCATTTAGGTGTGTCATAGCTTTCTTCCAAGGAGCAAGTGTCTTTTAATTTCATGGCTGCAGTCACTATCTACAGTGATTTTGGAGCCTGAGAAAATAAAATCTGAAACTGTTTCCACTTTTTCCCCATCTATTTGCCATGAAGTGATGGAACCGGATGCCATGATCTTAGTTTTTTGAATGTCGAATTTTTGTTTTTGAATGTTGAGTTTTAAGCCAACTTTTTCACTTTCCTCTTTCGTCGAGAGGCTCTTTAGTTCCTCTTTGCTTTCTGCCATTGGGGTGGTGTCATGACGTATGGACTCTAATAACTATAAAGAGGACCGTTAGAACTAAGGTCAGACACTAAGTAGGTCGGGTCTTAAACGTACTACATGAGACGAATATTCAATTTATTCGACCTACTGTTATATACCGGAACTCTATGAGGAAAGAGTTAAAACTTGATCAGGTAATAAGGTATATTCCAAGATTGACAACGAAGAACAGGACGTAAGTCCAAAGAGTCCTCCGTCCAGTCTACCAGACCATAAGGGTAGAGAAATTCTTAAAAGGTATCAAACAAGTGATCTACATAGTCAAAGGCTTTAGCATAGTCAATGAAGCAGATTAAAAAAAAATTTCCTTGCTTTTTCTATAATCCAGTGGATGTTGGCTATTTGATCTCTGGTTCCTCTACCTTTTCTAAATCCAGCTTGTATATCTTGAAGTTCTTGGTTCATATACTGTTGAAGCCTAGCTTGAAGGATTGAGCATTACTTTGCTAGCATGTGAAATAAGCGCAACTGTACGGTAGTTTGAACATTCTCTGGCATTGTGCCTCTAGTATAGTTAACTAAGAAAAAAGAGAGGACACAAATTATCAATATCAGAAATGAAAGAGGGAGCATCACTACAGGTCCAAGAGACATAAAAAGGATAATAAAGGGATACTACAAACAATTCAGTGCCCACAAATATGATCATCTTAGACGAATTCCTTGAAAGAGACAATTTGCCAAAATTTGCTAAAGAAAAAGTATACAATCTGAATAGGCCTGTTACCTATTAAAGAAATTTAATAAATGATTAATAACCTCTTATACTAGAAAGTACAAGGCTCATATGGGTTCACTGGTGAATTCTACTAAACATTTAAGGAAAAAATTATACCAGTTCTCTACAATCTGTTTCAGAAGGTAGAAGCAGAGAGAGTACTTCCTAAACCGTTCTACGAGGCCGCAATTACTCTAATAACAAAACCTAGATAAAGACATTATAAAAAGGGGAAGGGGAAACTACAGACTGGTATCGCTCATGAACATAAATGCAAAATCCTCAACAATATGTTAACAGGTTGAACTGAACAATGTATAAAAAGAATTATACATCATGACCAAGGGGGATTAATTGCAGGTGGGCAAGGCTAGTTCAACACTTGAAAATCAGTTAATATAATCCATCATATCAATAGGCAAAAAATAAAAATCACAGGATCATATCAATAGATGCAGAAAAATAACTTGTCAAAGTCCAACACTTATTTGTGTTCTTAAAAAAAAAAAAAAAACTCAGTTAATTGGAAATAGAGGGGAACTTCTTCAACTTGAGATGTTCTTATTTCTTTAAACTTTTTCCTCCCTTTTCCCTCTATTTAATTCTAGGATACCAATTATCCTAATGGTGGTGCTCCTAAAAGAGTGAGACAGCTCTTGCAGAATTTCCTCATTTTTTAATGCTATTTCTCTTTTCTACTTATAACATTTTTAGATTTCTATTTTTGAGCACTCTAATTCTCTATTCTATGTGATCTGCTCTGTTTCCAATGCTTTCTAATACATTCTTTATCTCATTTATTGAATTCTTCAGCTCCAAAACTTGTTTGTTTGTTTTTTTTAGAGTTTAAATCTCTTTGACAAAGTATTCCTTCTGTTCATTCATTTTATTTCTGAGCTCACTGAACTGACTTTTCTGAATTTTGTTGTTGTTTGCTGAGTTTCTTCATGACCACTATTTTGAATTATCTACCACTGGATCATTGAAAAAGCAAGAGAGTTCCAAAAAAAACATCTATTTCTGCTTTATTGACTCTGCCAAAGCCTTTGACTGTTTGGATCACAATAAACTGTGGAAAATTCTGAAAGAGATGGGAATACCAGGCCACCTGACCTGCCTCTTGAGAAACCTGTATGCAGGTTAGGAAGCAACAGTTAGAACTGGACATGGAACAACAAACTGGTTCCAAATAGGAAAAAGAGTACGTCAAGGCTGTATATTGTCACCCTGCTTATTTAACTTCTATGCAGAGTACATCATGAGAAACGCTGGGCTGGAAGAAGCACAAGCTGGAATCAAGATTGCCGGGAGAAATATCAATAACCTCAGATATGCAGATGACACCACCCTTATGGCAGAAAGTGAAGAGGAACTAAAAAGCCTCTTGATGAAAGTGAAAGTGGACAGTGAAAAAGTTGACTTAAAGCTCAGCATTCAGAAAACTGAGATCATGGCATCCGGTCCTGTCACTTCATGGGAAATAGATGGGGAAACAGTGTCAGAGTTTATTTTTTTGGGCTCCAAAACCACTGTAGATAGTGACTGCAGTCATGAAATTAAAAGACGCTTACTCCTTGGAAGGAAAGTTATGACCAACCTAGACAACATATTAAAAAGCAGAGATGTTACTTTGTCAACAAAGGTCCGTCTAGTCAAGGCTATGGTTTCTCCAGTGGTCATGAATGGATGTGAGAGTTGGACTATGAAGAAAGCTGAGTGCCAAAGAATTGATGCTTTTGAACTGTGGTGTTGGAGAAGACTCTTGAGAGTCCCTTGGACTGCAAGGAGATCCAACCAGTCTGTCCTAAAGGAGATCAGTTCTGGGTGTTCATTGGCAGGACTAATGTTGAAGCTGAAACTCCAATACTTTGGCCACCTGATGCAAAGAGCTGACTCATTTGAAAAGACCCTGATGCTGGGAAAGATTGAGGGCAGGAGGAGAAGGGGATGACAGAGGATAAGATGGTTGGATGATATCACTGACCCAATGGACATGGTTTTGGGTGGACTCCAGGAGTTGGTGATGGACAGGGAGGCCTGGCATGCTGCGATTCATGGTGTTGCAGAGTTGGACACGACTGAGCGACTGAACTGAACCAGTTAAGAGTGCAGTATTCCATAACTTTAATCTTGGTTTCTGGAGAATTGTCACTTTTCTTTCTGTGATACAGTGTTACTCCAGTTCTTCATGGTGCTGGATGAGTTGGTTCCTCTGCCAGCAAATCTGAAGTATTCATAGCAACAGGTTAGAAGTTATGAGGCTTTCTGTTTTCCAATAGGTGGCACTATAGTCTAAGTTTTTGGTTTCTTTCACCTGAGCTGCCTCTTGTTAAATTTGAGTTAGCACTTTCTACCTTCTACAGCCTCTTAGTTGTGGACCCCTGTGCATGTTATTAGTTCTTGTGTCTCTGGGATCACTGGGGTCTTGCTTCCACCACTGTTCCTGAGATCACCACCTGGTGCACCAGGATGGTGGACTCTTCCCTTGTGTCCGGGATTCCTTGAGCCACAGGCTTAGCTACTGGAGGGGGAGAGTTAGGGAAAGTGGGATGCAGGGGTTGTGAGGGCACCTATCTCTGTTCATTATCATAAGGTTAGTGGGCTCTGCCACTGCAGTCCGGGGGCAGTTGGCTAGAGTTGTGGGCACATCAACAGCTGGAGGGATGGGGGTCCCAGGCCCGACTCCTGCTGTTGCCCAGTTGCCTGTGGCTACACATGCGCTGGAGTCATTGTGCGCTGCTTCCTCTGCTGGCACTGGATTCTCTGGGGCTGTGCGCTCAGCTGCCGTGGAGGGAAAGCCAGGACTGCAGGTACCACCGCTGCTATTTCCTCGGTTCTGCCTCCTATATTCCACTTCACTGACCTTTAGATGTACAGATATTTGGAATTCTCTGGCATCCTGGTGTGTTGAGCAGGGGCACCTTTGTTGAATTATGAATGTTTTACTGGTTATAGATTGAAAGGGAGAGAGAATGGTAGCTTTTCACTCCACCATGTTGCTGACATCACTCCTCAGGAACTTCCTCAACTAAATAAAGAACATCTACAAAAAACCTATAGCTAAAATCATACTTACTGTTGAGAAACTAAAAGCTTTCATACTAAGATTGGGTATAAGGCAAGGATGTTCCCTCTCACCACTCCTTTTGAACACTGTACTGGAAAGTTCTAGGTAATGCAATAAGACATGAAAAGGAAATAAAAGATACACAGATTAGGGAGAAAGAAANAATAAAGAACATCTACAAAAAACCTATAGCTAAAATCATACTTACTGTTGAGAAACTAAAAGCTTTCATACTAAGATTGGGTATAAGGCAAGGATGTTCCCTCTCACCACTCCTTTTGAACACTGTACTGGAAAGTTCTAGGTAATGCAATAAGACATGAAAAGGAAATAAAAGATACACAGATTAGGGAGAAAGAAAAATCTTTCTTTGCAGAGTATATTATCTTAGTAAATCCAAAAGAACTTACCAAAAAAAACCTCCTGGGACAAATAAGCAATTATAACAATGTTGCAGGATATAACACTAATGTACAAAAGTCAATTGCTTTTCTATACACCAGCAATGGACAAGTGGAATTTGAAATTTAAAACAGAATACCATTTACATTAATATCCCCAAAATGTAATACTTGAGTATAATTCTAACATGATATGTATAAGATTTATATGAGGAAAACTGTAAATCTCTAAACAAAATCAACAAAATAAATAACTGGAGAGAGATTCTATGTTCATGTATAGGAAGATTCAATATCAAGATGTCAGTTCTTCCCAACCAAAATCCCAGCAAGTCAGGCTGTGGATATGAACAAACTGTACAGTTTATATGGAGCAGCAAGAGACCCAAAGGAGCCAACACAGTACTGAAGTAGGAGAAGAAAGCTGGAGGACAGACACCATCTCACTTTAAGACTTATGATAAAGCTATAATAATTAAGGCAGTGTCGTATTGGCAAAAAAAGAAAAAAGAAAAACAGGTCAATGGAACAGAATAGAGGGCCCAGAAACAGACCAACAAAAACATTCGATATAAAGATCGTGGAGTAATTCTCTCTAGGAGGGCAGTAAAGGGTGTTGGAACCCTTCCTTTGCCTTAAGGCACTGGCTAAAACTTCCAGTACAGTGTTGAATCAAAGTGGAGAGAGTGGACATCTTTACTTTGTTCCCACTCAGAAGGAAAGCATTCAGCATTTTACCACTAAGGCTGATATCAGCTAATGATTTCTTCAGGCTGAAGAAGCTCCCTTCTATTCCTACTTTGCTCCCTTTTTTTTTTCTCCCCAAATCATAAAGGAGGTTCAATTGTTCAGTGACTTCTACACATATTGAGATGATCATGTTTTAGTTTTGGTTTTGATTTGTCTGATAGGGTGAAATGCCATGATTTTCAAGTTCTGAACCAACCTTATATTCCTGGGATAAACACATTTGGCTATAACTTATCCTTTCTGTATATTGCTATGTTCAGTTTGCTAACACTTTAGTAAAAGATTTTTGCATCATACTCATGAGACATATTATAGCTTTCCTTTCCTGTAGGGGTCTTTTTCTGGTTTCGGTATTAGGGTAATGTTGGCCTCATAGAATTCACTGGGCAGGGTTCCCTCCCCATTTTGTGGTAGAGTTTGTGTGTAGAATTGGTATTATTTCTCCCTTAAATATTTAGTAGGATCCACAGTGAAGCAATCAGGGCCTGGGGATTTTGTTGTGGTAAAGTTTTCAGTGGCAGATTCGATCTCGTCAATAGATAAAGGCCTAGCTACCTCTCAGTTTCTTTTTGAGAGAATTTTGTTAGTTTGTATCTTTTGGAAATCTGTCCATTTACTCTAAGTTATCTAATTTATTGGTAAAAATTGCAAATAGTGTTCCCTTATTTGCTTCATAATATCTGCAGGATCTGTGTTGATGACTCCCTTTCATTTCTGAAGTTGGTAATTTGTTTTTCCTTTTCTAAACTGGTCTGGCTAGAGGTCAATCAGTATTATTGACCTTTTCAAAGGTTTTCAATGGTTTTATTGATTTTTCTATTTCAGTGATTTCTGCTTTGATCTTTATTACTATATGTACTTTGAGCTTAATTTGCCTTAAAAAAAATTTTTTTTAAGGTGGAATCTTAGATCACTCATTTGAAACTTTTCTTTTTCTTAAATAAAAGCATTCAATTTCCCTCTAAGCACTGCTTTAGCTGCATCTCACAACTTTTGATAGGGTGTTTTTATTTCATTCAGTTAAAAATATTTTCTTAATTCTCTTGGAATTTCCTCTTTGACCTATGAATTATTTACAAGTGTGTTTAAGTTTCTCACAATAAGGGATTTTCCAGATATGTGTCTGTTGATTCTAATTTAATTCCATGGTGGTCACAGAGCAAACTTTGTATGATTTCTTTTATATTTTTTAAAGGTTTGTTTTATGGCCTAGAGTATGGTCTATCTTAGTAAATATTCCATATTTATATTAAAAAATGTATATTAGGTGTTAAGATTCTATAGATGTCAATTAGGTCAAGTTGGTGGATACTATGGTTCAGGTCTTTCATATCCTTGGCTGAATTTTAATCTACTTGTTCTATCAATTACTCACTTATTACATGACAATGGTTGTTTTTTCCTTGCTTTTTTTATGCTTCACAACTTTTAAATGTAGAAATTGTATGCAGGAGGACAGTGGAGGCTGAAGTAAATAATACTATTTACAACCAGAAATGGGCATACTTTTTCTTTCGTCATGCCATTAGTATGGGTGTTGAGTCAGTCTAGTCAGCCATTGAACTGGGTTTGATTTTGCTGTTGCTGTGGATAACTTGAGTGCATCAAAGGCTTTAAATTCCTCCAGCTGTGGGCTGTTGCTACCTTATGCTTAGTTGTGAAGAGTTGGGTGCCAGAAGGATTGTCAGTATTCTCACTTCACCCTCAGCTTTCAGTAGTCTGGAATATCTAGTCAGCTGCATATCTACCATCTGTAATCTTTCTCCTTCCCTATCAATAAGACTGCTACTGCTTATTTCTCAGAGTGAGGCTCATGGTGAGAGTGGGATAGAGCTCTTCATGCTTTTGGGTTACTCTGAGGTGGACATTTCTCAACATTCCTGCATCCTCCCACTTCCCCCAAATGTCAGCCAAACCCTGCCTTGTGTGAGAGGAAATATGTCTTGAGTGGGAACTTCTGTCCTGCCCTCAAGGGGCAAGAGACCTCTGCTTTGTGTCAGCGCAGGGTCTAGAGCTCAGGGGCTCCCTGTCCGTCCCCAGGGGCAGACAGGTTTTACTTTCACTCCTCCTCCAAAGGCAGTGGCTATCTCCCTAGGCCCAGGAGAGGAGGAGAGAACAGAAAAGCTTTCTGTTCGTCCCCCAGTGGCTTAAGGGTTTTTCTTTGTATGAAATAAGGGTCTAGGAAAGTGGCAGGCTTTCATTCCTGTGTACCACCGAGGAGGGAGCTCTCTGTTCTCAATTTGTCTAACAGCACCCAGTTAATGAAAGAGTACATGAGTGAAACGTGTTCTTGGGTCTGATGCTAAAATGTCATACCAGCTCACTTTTGGAATTTGTTAATTTTAGCTGTTTTCTTCTTAGCTGCATTTATGGTGGCTGCCTCTTCCTCAGTTGTTCTATTAAAAGCAAACAGTTGGTGTGTCTTAACAGGGGCTTGTCATTCTTTGGAATCTGGCTTACTTTGCTAACATGCAACTTCTCCTATCTGATGGCTTTTTAAAAAAGTACAACCTTGCAGATTATTTAGCATTTTCTTTTTGTTAGTGTGGAAACAATATTCTGTTGCTATTTTCTCTATCTTAAGTGGAAGCAGAACTTTCTGGGAGTTTGGTTTTAAATTATTTACTAGGAACATTTCTTCTTTTGCACTTTGTTGGTACTCAGATAAAGAAGTCTGCATGGCTCCCCTGATTGTCTTCTCTCCCCTGGTGGGTGCTTCTAGCACAGGGCTCCTTGGTTATAAACTGTGAAGTGGGCACAGAGCCAACAGCTGAAACAGGGCTGTGATAAGTCTGGGACAGCTTTGGTGATTCTTTGTATTATCCATCCTGAAAACTTAGGTACCAAACTCTAATCCATAATAGCACAGACTCAGGGATGGTTCCAAGGGAACAGAATGGAAGACAGAAATTTTTCTAAGCTAAAGTCAGACCACTTGGGAACCCTATCTCTCTGCCTTTAGTGGGAATTCTTAGATGACTACTAGAATTACAAATGTTAAATTAAATTTGAATAAATGAATAAAGAGTAGGAGAAAAAGGTGTGTGTGTACTACATCATGTCCAGCTTTGCAACCCTATGAATTGTAGCCTGCCAGGCTCTTCTGTCCATGGAGTTTTCCAGGCAAGGATACTAGAGCAGGATGCCATTTCCTGACCCAGCAACTGAACCATTGGCAGGCGGACTTTTTTTTTTTTTACCACTGTGCAACCTGGGAGGTTCAGGAAAAAAAGGTACAGAAAGGCCAATTTGCCTATTCCAATCCTGGGACAGGTGTTAATGGGTTGAGATCATCTTTGGGGATATGCCTCAGACAGGGAGGAAGGCAGAGACAGAATATCTTTATCAATAAAGTGTTCAGGATTATAATATTCCTTTGAAAGTTTAAAATTATCTCCCCAAGTGAATATTTTCAAATTTTACATTTTTTAGAGGTTTTGCCATGAAACACTGTATATACCAAGTTAGATTCCAATGGAAGACAGTCTCTTAGAAAATAAAACAAAGTTAAAGACACATTGCCTAATATCAGGGAGCTGTGAAAGAGGATATTTATCCTGCACAGAACTAGCTACATGACATTTATATTTTAAGGAATAATCATTTAACCTTTTTGCTGCAGCTATCACTCTCAACTCATTGTGAGAAATACTTGGTTAGGTTTTAAAATTGGAACTTTTAAAGCAGTATCAGAGGAATAAATTTCCTAGTGTATAAATCTGTAATACAGGGTAATAACTACCATGGTCTGTCAGATCACACTTGAGCTCAAATCTAACCCAACACTTGGCTGCTAAGGATAAAGATCAAGGCTCAGTAGATGTGGACTATGGCTGAAGACACTAAGCTGGCTATGTCAGGCAAAGGGGCATTAGTTTCATACAACCTGTATGATGATGTGACTTTTCCAGCAGTATGACACAAATTATGAGTACCAACCCAGAAATGGAGCTTAAAACTGTTTTACATACAGAGAACTACAGCTAACTAGCTGAGAAAAGGCTTAACTGGTCTGTATAACAATCGTCTAACCCAACATATATAAATGAAATTTTAGCTCAACTGTAGCTATGAAGTGAGATTTACATTTGGAATTTAAGGGTTATAAAACAGTAACTTCAGAGTAAAGGATATGTTACCCACAAGGAAAGAAGTTTTATTAACAAATTCCTGGGGTTTATGCAAAGACTGGTACAAAAGCGTAAGTGGTCAGCAAGCTGCGGTAGGAAGAAAAAAATAAAGGACAAAAGGAGAAAGATTGATTTGAAGGACGAGAAGAAAACACACAAGTGAATCTTACCCTGGAGTGAGGAAGGCACTTGTAGTACCTCTTGGAGAGTCACTGTTGATAGGCATCAATAATGTTTGCATTTAGCACACAACCCCCTGCATGTAGAGGTGCCCAACAGTTTTTGAAATTATATGCTCTGTGCTCCCAATTAGATGGTGAGCTACTTGATTATATACTTTTCTATATTCTCCTCTTCATCTAACACAGTATTGGAGATTAGTATTTGCTCAAAATTCATTAGTTAATTGACTTCTCTGCCTTTGGCATCTTCAGTGAAGCACAATTCACAAGGCAGAGTCGTTTTTCAGAAACATGTGAGCTGCTCACCCTCTCAAAATGGACAAAGACAAGATGAGAGCGAGATGAGAAGGAAGGGGTGCTAACGTTTTACCAAATTAATGAGGGATACTAGTGCCTACAATGTGCTGCAAAACACAAAACCGGTCGTAAGCTCATCTCGGAAAGGCTTGAGCCAGCCTGTGGGGATTAGAATAGTTGCTGGATTTATGGTGCCCCGGGAACCTCTATTTGTCAAGTGCCATGGAGGCACCCCCGACACTGGCACAGGTGAAGATGAATTTTCATTCAGAGCAGTGAGCCTTCTGACTCCATTAATCCTCAGGGTTTTGATGATGAATTTCTTTCTTTTTTTATTTTATTTATTTTCACTCTAATGCCTCCTCCCACTGCCCTGTAACAGCGTGCAAGGGACAGAACAGATGGCGCTTTACATGGAAGATCGAGGGCTCATGAGGATACAAAGCCTGCCCACTCTGAAATCACATGACTGCACGTGCAAGGAAAAGCCTTGATTTCCCCTGGGAGACACAGATGCAATGATGTTAGTATTCCCAGTGGAGGGGGAGGAGGAGACGACTAACAGGCCATTTACAAGGAAGCCCACACTTATACTAATACTCTTCAGCAAAGACCATGCTTAATCACAAAATAACAGGAGGACTGATACCTGAAAGTTCAAAAACACCAAAATAAAACAGAGGCAAATGAAGGTTTAGTATGCCACTATGCAAAATGCATTTCGAACAAACCAGTAAGGACATACAGTAGTAGAACACTGGCCTCTAGTTAACCTGCCATTGGCTCTGACCCAGTTTTAATCGGAAGAAGGCAGGATTTACAACCTGCTTAAGGATGGAGTTTGACAACTGCTATAATCAGAAGAGCTGTCAACACAAGGACAGCTGTCAAGCCAAACTGTAATTCATAAAAAATAATAGCTAAGCCCCCAAGACATCCCCAACATTGTGTGCAATCACTGGATTTAACCATACTTAGAGTGTTATGAAAGTTCTAAGAGCAGGTTAAGGGTCCTAAAATAAAATAAAATCAACAAATAGCTATTGAATGTCTATTAAATAAAAAATTTAATAATAAGTGACTAAATGGATAAAATATGCCCAGCAGATTCCCTGGCATATAGTAGGTGCTTAATAAATTGTAAGTATCAACATTATTATTACAAGCAAAACTCTGTTTTGACAGTCTTAAAATTGGGCAAAAGTCTAGTGACCTAGTAAGAAAATCTAAATTAAAAATTAAATGGTACCTTTAAAGTATTAATTTCATGAAATATTTCTGAGTTGTCAGAATATTTTAGTTTTATATATTTGTAATGCCAAAACCTCTAATATTATTTGAGTGTTTAATTATCTTGATTATAACATATATGGTATTAGTCTTGTTATTTCTACAATAATATGAGAGAAAGGGATCATTCGACTAGATTAATCTTGGACAGGATTCCTAGTTCAAGGATAAATAATTTTTATGATTATCTAGTGACTCTTAATGAACAGAAATAGGAATATAAAGGCACATAAATGAACATATATGTGTGTGTTTATTCACAAATACAGTCTTGAAAAACAGCCTGACCCACTGATCAGGGTGACCAATGATAAAGATTTTATTTCTATAAAAGATTATCTTCCAAAAAATTATGTATGCTTTAAAAGGATACTAGGACTGTAGTTATTTATGGAGTTATGAAAAGACTGGAAGTAGAATCAGAAGACTGGACAAGTATTTTGGCTTTGCCACCTACAACATGTTACCCTGTCAAGGTCACTTCACCTCTCTGGACTTTAGTTTTTTATCTGTAAATATAGGAAAACAGGGCCTAGTTTAAGGCATCTGTTGGAAACATTAAGAGATTATATGTATGAAAACAGTAACACCACCATCTTATCTATGAAGGTTTGAATTTGTGTGTGTGTGTGTGTGTGTGTATAAATTTTATTTGAGTATAAAATACGTACAAAAGAGTACCAAAATAAAAAACTTCTTAAGATGAATTTATCCATGTAACTAGCTGGCACACAGATCAAGAGTCAGATCATTATTAGAATCTCAGAAGCACTCTCACCCTGTTCAACCCTTTCAAATGCTACCTACCCAGTTCCCCAAGGTGACCAGTATCCTGTGTGCTAATGATGGAGATGAGTTCTTCCTGTTTTTGATCTTCATATAAATGGAAGCATACAGTGCCTACTTCTTTTGTGTCTGGCATCCTGCACTCAGTATGTTTATGAGGTTCATCATTTTACACTCAGTGTTTCTTTTGCTATTCCATTTCGTTATCTTTCTGCAGTGCCTTTTAGAGCTACCTTTCAGTTCACCATAGTTTTTTAATTTGTGTGAATTCTGCACTTTAACCTATTCATATCCTAAGATTTCTGTAACTTTTCATTTATTGAAATTCTATTTCATTCTCTTTGAAATTCCCTTCTTTTTTGGAGTGTCTTGTTCTTGTGTTTGTGAATCCTTGATTTTACACAAATTTTTTTTTCTGATTATTTCTATCCAATTTTACTTAAATTCCTTAAAGTCTAATCCTGTGGTTTACTGTGTCTGCTGACATTCACTCAAGTGTATTCTGTAAGTTTGAACTGTGAGCTCATTTTCAGCAGAACTTCTTTCTGTAGGAATTTTGTGCTGTATTAGTTAAGGGAGAGAAGTTTAGCATTTGCTTCTGCCAGGCCCTTTAGGGGTAACCAGCTGAGTGCACTTACTATGTTAATTTCTCAACATGAGAATTTCTGAAACAATCAATATAAATTTAAACCCCAAACTTGCTTGAGATGGGGCTTTTTTTTTTTTTTTTCACCCAGATTCTGGTCTGTGGCAGATAACCTTGTTGTCCTTCCTTACACTAGTAGGTCAATTTTTTCTAAGCTATTTTTTTTTCCCTACTGGGGATGCAGTCCTTAGAGGGTCTTGGTTTATGTGCAGGGTCTCAGTTCCAACTTCCCATTCCTCATGAAGCATCATTTCCAGGGTTTGCTGTCACTGAAATCCAAGCCCCCAGTTTCCCCAGATTGGATACAGTGCGGACTCACACACTAACACTGTGGTTACCAGGTCCTTGTTTATTTAGGGTGGGAGGTGCAGGACACCCAATGTCCGGGGACATCTGTTAGCTTAAAAAACATGTTTGGTATACTTATCCAGCAAATAGTTGATGTTCATTAAATATCTGAATGCTGCTGCTGCTGCTAAGTCGCTTTAGTCGTATCTGACTCTGTGCGACCCCATAGATGGCAGCCCACGAGGGTCCCCCATCCCTGGGATTCTTCAGGCAAGAACACTGGAGTGGGTTGCCATTTCCTTCTCCAATACATGAAAGTGAAAAATGAAAGTGAAGACGCTCAGTTGTGTCCGACTCTTAGCGACCCCATGCAATGTAGCCCACCAGGCTCCTCCAACCCATGGGATTTTCCAGGCAGAGCACCGGAGTGCATTGCCATTGCCTTCTCCAATATCTGAACGAATCAATTACAATTAAGAAGTTGAGTGGTATTTATAATACTAATAGAGCCTATATAATATTTAGATTTTAAATCATTTAATTTAAAAATAGGTAATATATGTACATGGTTCCAAATACAGAAGTCATTAAAGAGTTTATAGGAAAAAACTTTTATTCTGTGCTTGTATTCAAGCTCCACACTTCCTCCCTTAGGCAATCAACATTCACTTTTGTGTATCTTTCATTTACTAGCAAGTATGTACAGATATATTCATGGCAGCACAGTATATATACACTGTTCTTCACTTTACTCCTTTCACTTAACAATATATCTTAGAGAATTTTTTCATATCAGAACAAAAAGAAAATATAGCTTATTTTGAAGCCAGTCAGAAAGACCTTCGAATAATGTCAACCCTGTTACTATTCAGAAATGAAGTTTACACATATCAAATTAAATGGATACATTCCCACGTCGGTAAAGGCATTTACCCCTAATGGTTAACTACGGATGACAGAATGACTCATCTGCGTTCTCAAGGGCATATTTAGTCTGGTGTAACCGTTTCTGCAGTTTCTGGATGGAGAAATGAAAGGAAAACACAACGTGTGCCACAGAGAAGGTACTAAAAAATGTCTACTGAATGAATGAAGGATTGAAGGGATGGAAATAAGAACTATTAATTTGCTTTCTTTTTAGACATGCCACACAACTTGTGTATGTATAAAGGGTACTTCTTTTTTTTAAGATTTTTGCTAATTATTTTAAATTAGACAACTATTTTACAATATTGTGTTGGTTTCTGCCCTGTTTCAACATGAATCAGCTATAGGTATATGTATGTCCCCTCCCTCCTGAGCCTCCCTGCCACCCCTCTAGGTAGTCACAGAGCATCAGATTTGGGCTCCCTACATCTGCTTCAACTTTAACTTTTTGATCCAATGAAACTTGTTTAAGAAGAGAGAAACTAAAACATATTTTCCACATATGAGGAGTTTAGAAGGACTAGGATATTGTTCCAAGGACAGTTTTGTTTCCAGCTGAGGATTAACAGAGCATTTAATAGGACTTCCCTGTAGCTCAGATGGTAAAGAATCTGCCTGCAATGCAGAAGAGCTGGGTTCAATCCCTGGGTCAGGAAGATCCTCTGGAAAAGGGAATGGCAATCCATTCCAGTATTCTTGCCTGGAGAATCCCATGGACAGAGGAGCAGGGTACAGTCCATTGGGTTGCAAAGAGTCGGACACGACTGAGAGACTAACAACATGAACATTTAACAATATGATCAATCTCTGATAAAATTAACACAGTATCTTTTTCTTCTTAGATGAAGTGCTTCCTTCCTTCTGCTCCTGATAAGCAGATCTTGCTTTCTAAGCAGTTCTGTTTCGCTTCACTAGGAAGCTGAGTGGTCCCTTCACACCTGCACTTTGAGTTGTCAGTCGCCATGGTCCCCAGGCCCTAATGCAGCCCTTGAAAGGCTCACTGAAAGCTGATGAACCTCAAGCATGTTCATAACAGTTCCAATGAAGTCCCACGAATCCACTTACACTGCTTATGCAACACACTTTTAAAAGAACTTAATTTTAGTGTGTGGAACTCCCTCCTTTTCAAAGGAGGTTGCATTGGCAGAGTTGTCTTTTTAAGCAGAGTGGTACACTCTGGACCTTATGGCACACATTTTGAAACAAAAAAGTCAGCTTGCATCTTGAAGCCAGGCGTCAGGAATAAGACGCAGCCCCGAATTTTTTGGTGAAGACCTCACAATCACTGTTGGAGTGCCTGACTTAATGTCTGGTTCAAACAGGTAAGAAGGAAGCTGAGAAAAGCTTTTTCCTAGACTGAAAATCAGAGTTCAGAGTAGCCAGCATTTGGTGTTAGAGGAGATACATAACAGACTCATACGAACATGTTTGCAGAGTAAGAGATGTGAGCCCTGTGGAAAGTGGGAGGGGAAGGCATTTGTTCTTCTCTCCTTTCCTGGTGAACTTAGAGATACTGGGTTTGAATTTCTGGCTCTGTTAGGTAAGTTTACTAACTTCTTTGAGTTTTGATTTCCTCATTTATAAATTGCAGGAAACAATAACTACTTCAGAGGGCTGTTTATAGAAAGGAGCCTTGAGATTTCTTGTATACAGTGATGGGCACACCTTTCAAAGGTATTTGGTAACAAAATGTACATGTATGCATATGTGTGTGTGTATATATACATGCAATTTAACTATTTTAAGTACAGAAACAGAAGAATATAAAGGCTAATAAAACAAGTTTATGGTTATTACAAGTAATGCTGCAGTACATGTTCTTAATTATGTTTCATTATACACATGTTGGGGAGTATTTCCAGGGAATATACTAGAAGTGAAATTGCCAGGTTGTAGGGTATGTGTACCCATACCTTCAACTTCACTAGATTTTTGCTAAATTCACCTCCAAAGTGATGCAATGGTTGGACATTCCCAATAGCAGTATATGAGAGTTTTTGTTCCTCCACATCCCAGTTCTATTCTTTGCACATGTTGTGTGCATGCTATGTGTATGCTGAGTCGCTTCAGTCGTGTCCGACTCTTTGCAACCCTGTAGACTGTAGCCCATCAGGCTCCTCTGTCCATGAGATTCTCCAGGCAAGAATACTGCAGTGGGTTGCCATGCCCTCCTCTGGGGGATCTTCCTGACCCATGGATCCAAGCTGCATCTCCTGTGGCTCCTGCATTGCAGGTGAGTTCTTTACTGCTGAGCCACCGGGGAAGCCTTGGTGCACATATTTACATGTTGCCAATCTGTGTGAAGTTATATCTGAATGTTTTAATCTGCATCCCCTAACTATTGTTGGGAGACATTTCTCCAAGGGATTCTCATGTTTCTGTACACCGTGTGACCAGAGGTAAAGACAGCTTTTGTGCTAGACTGTCTTTCAAAAGATGTTAATATCGTGAATGACCTTTGTCAACGGAGGTACTGCTTCCTTCTAAAATAGAAGGCAGGTTTGTTTATTGTCCAGTATGATAAAGACATGTGTTCTCCAGGGCAAAGGTTGGGCAGGTCTACTGGCAGCTTATTATAAAAGGTTGGAGTTCCCTAAGCTTAGGATTTCTAAGCCATGACACTATGTGTCTAAGATCTGCTGGGGCTTCTCTTTGTAACTCCCATGGGACTCAAGGGGAAATGACACAAACATGAAGCTCATGCTGCTTGCTGTGCTGTGAACAATAGTCTTTTGTCTCTGATCCATGAGTTTTGTGTCTTTTGCCAGTATCCATAAAACTGCATCAGGCTAATTGGTAAGAGTTCAAGTAGTGTATGATCTCAGACTATTCATAGTTCTTAGAAGTTATTGGTGAGGGTGAGCATCTTGTTTATTGCTTATTTGGCTCTTTTTCATTTGTGAGCTATCTGTTTTTGGGGTCTGTTTTTTCCATTTGATTGTTTCTTATTGATGTTCTTGATATATACTAGTTTAAATATTGATGGCTGTCTTTTATTCAACTGTGTGTGTGTGTGTGTGTGTGTGTGTCTATGCATGCACATGCTCAGTCACTTCAGTCGCATCCAACTCTTTGCAGCCCTATGGACTGCAGCCCACCAGACTTCTCTGTCCATAGGATTCTCCAGGCAAGAATACTGGAGTGGATTCCCACGCCCTCCTCTAGAGGATCTTCCTGACCCAGGGATCAAACCCACACTTCCTGCATTGCAAGAGGATTCTTTACCCATTGACCCACCCGGGAAGCCCTTATTCAACCATGTTCATATCCAAATAGAATAAAAGTAGCAATACTTTTTCTAGTACTTCACAGTTTCCAAAGTACTTTATTATCTCTTACCGCTTACCAGTAGCTCCTTAAGAGCCATATTACTTCCATTTTACAGATTATCCTCTATTTTACAGATTATTTAAGTGAAAATTCCTTAACGAGGCTCATCAGTTAATAGAAGAAATAAATTAAAAAATCAAATCTATTTTTCTTCACATCAAGAAAGTATTTCTTACAGGAGAGATTCTAGCTCCTAAGTAACAATGGTTAGAATCTTAGTTGTCATTGATAATGACAGGAATGAAATAATGAAGTTTCAAAAGGGGATTGGAGGAACCTTCATTTCTGTTGACTGTAGAAATGCTCAATTCATTATGAGTGTGTCCATAAGAATTTTAACATATAATCAACTTTAGAGGTTATTAATCTATTTTTTAAACATAAAGTTACTGTAGTTCTGCTGCTGCTAAGTCGCTTCAGTCGTGTCCGACTCTGTGCGACCCCATAGCCCCCTAGGCTTCACCTAGTGGCTGGCATTTTTCCAAGCACTACGTAATGTTGGACAAAGCTGAGATAAGCAAATAAAGTCAAATATAATTAGTAATAATTTAAAAACATCTTACCATAATGTAGAGCTGTTTGACCTTCATTGTCCTATAAAAAAACAAAGAATCTAAGTTATTGCAAAAGTATGAAAATATATAAGCTATAGCAAATATCTGATATACCAAAGTCCCATAGGTTTATCAGCTACAGAAAAAGAAGCCAGTTCTTTGAGCCTCACAGTAACCTCTGACCAAACTGTCCATCTCGGAGAAAAGGAGAAGGTTGAATGGTAACTTGTGCACTGCAGCAGCCACAGAGTGACAGGATGACTAGATCTGCAGATATTAAACCAAAGGGAATCCTTTAAAATGTGACAGTTTGATTACCCAATTAGTGGCAGAAAAATGGCCATTTATCATGGCCAGTATTATAATGTTTTTTTTTTTAAGTACATTCCCAAAATCTATCTAAGAAGTCTATGATTTATAGTAAGAATTAGTAGCTTTGTAACCCATTTTCAAAGATTCAGATTCCAGGCTTATAACACAGTTTCCTAATCATATCAAATATTATACAGAAATGTGATTTCAAGGCACACAAAGTCTCTACAAGCTGTTAAGTCAAAAATTCCCACATATACTCAGGAAAATCCAACTGTTCAGTTAAATTTTTATTTTTTTAAAATCAAAATATTTTAACTATATAAACTAATTATTGCTGAGTACTTTTTCATGATGCTATTTTTCTTAATTCAATTTTTATTTTACATTGTAGTTGATTTACAATGTTAGTTTCAGCTGTACAGCAAAGTGATTCAGTTATACATATATCTGTTTTTCAGATTCTTTTCCCATAGGTTATTATAGAACACTGAGCAGTTCTCTGTACATACAATAGGTCCTTGTTGGTTATCTGTTTTATATATATTAGGATGTATAAGTTATCCCCAAACTCCTAATTGATCCCTCCTCCAATCTCTCCTCTTTGGTAACCATTAAGTTTGTTTTCACAGTCTGAGTCTGTTCTGTTTTATAAATGAATTCATTTGTATAAGTTTTCTAGATTCTACATATAAGTGATATCATATGATTTTTGTCTCTGTGTGACTTCATTTAGTATGATAATGTCAAGGTCCACCCATGCTGCTGCAAATGGCATTATTTCATTCTTTTTTGTGTCTCAGTAATATTCCACTGTACATATATACCACATCTTCTTTATTCATCCTCTGTCAGTAGACATTTAATTTGCTTCCATGTCTTAGCTATTGTGAGTAGTGCTGCAGTGAACACTGGGGTGCATGTATCTTTTTGAATTGTGGTTTTCTCTGGATATATGGTCAGGAGTGGAATTGCTAGATCATATGGTTGCTCCCTTTTTAGTATTGAAAGGAACCTCCATGCTTTTCTCTATATTGTGTGTTCAGTTGTGTCTGACTTAGGGGCACCATGGTTGTAGCCTACCAGGCTCCTCTGTCCACCACTTCCTACTCCAAGGGATCTTCTTGACCCAGGGATTGAACCCATGTCTCTTGTGTTTCCTGCACTGGCAGGCAGACTCTTTCCCACCAGGGCCACCTAGGAAGCTCCGTTCTCCAAATAGTAGTTGTATCAACTTACATTCTCACCAACAGCGTAGGAATGTTCTCTTTTCCTTTGCATCCTCTCCACGATTTATTATTTGTAGATTTTTTGATGATGGCCATTCTGACTGGTGGGCTTTCCAGGTGGCTCAGTGGTAAAGAATCAGCCTGCCAATTCAGGAGACGCAGGAGACACAGGTTCAATCCCTGGTCAGGAAGATCCCTTGGAGGAGGAAAAGGCAACTCACTCCAGTATTCCTGCCTGGAGAATCCTATGAATAGACGAGCCTGGTGGGTTACAATCCATAGAGTCACAGAGTTGGGCCTAACTGAGCACACGCATATTCTGACCCGTATGAGGTGATACCTCTTTAGTTTTGATTTTCTCTAATAATTAGCAATGTTCAGTATTTCTTCATATGTTTTTGGCCATCCATATGTCTTTCTTAGAGAAATGTCTATTTAGATCATTTGCCCATTTTTTGATTGGTTGTTTTTGGTTTTGTTTTTGATACTGAGTTGCATGAACTGCTTGTATATTTTGGAGATTAATCCCTTGTAAGTTGCTTCATTTGCAAATATTTTCTCCCATCCTGTGGGTTGTCTTTTTGTTTTCTTTATGGTTTCCTTTGCTGTGCTGATGCTTTTAAGTTTAATTAGGTCCCATTTGTTTATTTTTGCTTTTTATTTTCATTACTCTGGGAGGTGGACCCATAAAGGTATTGCTGTGATTTATGTCAAAGAGTGTTCTTCCTATGTTTTCTTCTAAGAGTTTTATAGCATCCAGTCTTATATTTAGGTCTTTAATCCATTTTGAGTTTATTTTGGTGTATGGTGTTAGTGAATATTCTAATTTAATTGTTTTACATGTAGCTTTCCAGTTTCCCCAGCATCATTTATTGAGGAGACTGTTTTTGCCATCGTATAGTCTTGCCTCCTTTGTCATAGACTGACCATAGGTGTGTGGGTATACTTCTGAACTTTGTATCCTGTTCCATTGATCTACATTTCTCTTTTTATGCCAAAACAATACTGTTTTGATGACTGCAGCTTTTTAGTATAAAGTCAGGGAGCCTTATTCCTCCAGTTCCATTTTCCTTTCTCAGAATTGCTTTGGCTATTCGGTGCCTTTTATGTTTCCATGCAAATTAAAAATTTTTTGTTCTAAAAATTTTGTGAAAAATGCCATTGATAATTTGATACAGATTGCATTGAATCTGTACATTGCCTTCAGTAGTGTAATCATTTTGACTGTATTGATTCTTTCAATCTAAGAACATGGTATATCTTTCCATCTGAGTAATGGTATTTCTGTGAAGAAAGCTGAGCGCCGAAGAATCGATGCTTTTGAACTGTGGTGTTGGAGAAGACTTGAGAGTCCCTTGGACTGCAAGGAGATCCAACCAGTCCATTCTGAAGGAGATCAACCCTGGGATTTCTTTGGAAGGAATGATGCTAAAGCTGAAACTCCAGTACTTTGGCCACCTCATGCGAAGAGTTGACTCATTGGAAAAGACTCTGATGCTGGGAGGGATTGGGGGCAGGAGGAGAAGGGGACGACTGAGGATGAGATGGCTGGATGGCATCACGGACTCAATGGACGTGAGTCTGAGTGAACTCCGGGAGATGGTGATGGATAGGGAGGCCTGGCGTGCTGCGATCCATGGGGTCGCAAAGAGTCGGACACGACTGAGCGACTGAACTGAACTGAATGCTATTTCTTAAGCTGAGGGCAGATGATCACGTGACATGAGCAACACATAATGAGGATGATGGATAGGTGAAAAGTAGAATTTAGNATGGACGTGAGTCTGAGTGAACTCCGGGAGATGGTGATGGATAGGGAGGCCTGGCGTGCTGCGATCCATGGGGTCGCAAAGAGTCGGACACGACTGAGCGACTGAACTGAACTGAATGCTATTTCTTAAGCTGAGGGCAGATGATCACGTGACATGAGCAACACATAATGAGGATGATGGATAGGTGAAAAGTAGAATTTAGATTAATTTGATATGCATTTAGTATGTACATGGCCATTCTTGAGGCCCTGGTAATTAAGAACAAATGATTAACCATTATTGTAAATGAGACAGTGTGGTATTATGATTTAAATCAACTACTCTTAGACAAACCATATCTACCTTTCCATTTCCTAAAGAGTGAATATGGGGGTTGGTTCCCAGAAGATTTTGCATGTGGAGAGCTTATTTTCTGGTTCAGATAGGTAGTTAGAAAAAAGCAATTCTTTAACACCTAGAGAAGTTCAGCAGGGATAACAGCCGATGGATAGAAGACAAGTTGGAGGCAATGTAGTTTATTAAACTGTTTTCTTACCAGGAATTGGAGTTCTCACTGGATTTGGCAGTAACATGTGGGTGGATAGGTTGAAGGAGCTATGAAAGATGTAATTGTGAGGAACCTTGTGAGTCGGGTAGATTCAGCTGAGGTGCAGCACTGCTTACATTTGGGATGCTCATTATATATCATAAGGATAATAATAAATTCTAAGGGTTGTAAAAGATGGACAGCAGCACCAAGAAGTCAAAAAAACAAGAGATTATTTTTGCCTACTTGTTTCTTGTATTTTTCAATTCAGTCCCTACTTTGCTCCTAGTTCCTCTTTGCCTTGCCCTACCCTTGAGATTAATGACAGGTAGGGGAAGAGAACTGAGGCAGCCACAGTAAACAAGATCCAAGAGATGATAATGAGGGGTGGCAATGATACTGTGAAGTTGTGTTCCTGAGTATCTGGATTTACCTGGCTACAGTCAAGGGCAATTTTGAAAGAACTGCATTGCCCACTATGGCTTTAAACTTGTATCTGCTTTGCTAGTTTCCAAAGTTAACCAGTAAAAATATGTGTGTTTGTGTATGTGTGCACACACCTGATGGGCTTATATATTCTCATTTATGTACACACACCTGATGGGTTTATATATTCTCATTTATGTGCACACACCTGATGGGTTTATACATTCGCATTTATAGTTTAAATGCTTGGCAACAGAAAACAATTTCAGAAAGGGTTTAATCTATTGCAACCTCAGGACTCTAACCTGTGCATCCATCATGCAAGGTTATATTTTCTACAATTATCCATTTTTAGAAAGTGTACTTTCTTGCTATTTGTGCATAAATTCCTTGTTTAATTACTGTGTTCATATAAATATATATGCAGAGTTCAATTTCATTCAATTTGTAATTGCTTATCTTCACAAGAGAGGTAGAAGCATAATTTCTTTTAATCACTTTTACCAATGAATACTAAATCTATATCTCCACTTCAATCTCCAACTAATGAATTAATTTAAAATGTTTATTGAGCTCCTGCTATGGTCCAGGCAGTGTTCCAGGTACTGGGAGCACAGAGGTGTGCAAGAGAGAGAAGGTCCCTCATGTTATAACTGTTACATTCTAGTGGTGGGGGAAGTAATAAGCAAATAAATCTTTTCTGTAACAGACAGTAATAAGTGCTCCAAAAAGCATAATACATGTCTAGATGATGTGAGATGCTATTTTAGATCAAAAGAATAAGGAAGGGCTCTTTGAGAAGGTACGTACACTCAGAGAATTGGGGAAGATTCTAGGGTGGTCATGCAACCTCCTGGGCTGAGCACATCATAGCACCCATCATCCTCCTGGTCTAGAAGTAAGCATGTCACTCTAGCCAAACCAATTAGAGGCTTCTCTTAGGATTTTCAAAATAGGATTCATGTCAATGTATGGCAAAACCAATACAACATTGTAAAGTAATTAGCCTCCAATTAAAATAAATAAAGTTATTTAAAAAAAAGGATTTTCAAAATAGAGCAAGGAGATAGAAGCATGTGTACAGAGAAAGCCTTTTTCTTCCTGGTCAAAGGAAAGTGGTGTAATGAATAAAGACAGATACAAAAAGATAAATATTGTATTATTCCAGTTGTATGAACTATTTGGGAGTAGTCAAATTCAGAGAGACAGAAATAGAACAATGGTTACCAGGGGCTGCAGAGAGAGAGGAATGAGGAGTTATTGTCTCGTGGGTACGTGATGATGAAGACATTCTGAAGATGGATAGTAGTAACAGTTGCACAACAACGTGAATGTTCTTAATACCACTGTTGCTGCTGTTTCGCGTCAGTCGTGTCCGACACTGTGCAACCCCACAGATGGCAGCCCACCAGGCTCCCTGTCCATGGGATTCTCCAGGCAAGAACACTGGAGTGGGTCACCAGTGCCTTCTCCATCATACCACTGACTTTACACTTAAAAATGTTTAATTGTGTCACGTACCAGTTCAGTTCAGTCGTGTCTGACTCTTTGTGACCCCATGAACTGCAGCACGCCAGGCCTCCCTGTCCATCACCAACTCCCGGAGTTGACTCAAACTCATGTCCATCACGTCAGTGATGCCATCCAACCATCTCACCCTCTGTCATCCCCTTCTCTTCCTGCCCTCAATCTTTCCCAGCATCAGGGTCTTTTCAAGTGAGTCAGCTCTTCGCATCAGGTGGCCAAAGGATTGGAGTTTCAGTTTCAACATCAGTCCTTCCAATGAACACCCAGGACTGATCTCCTTTAGGATGGACTGGTTGGATCTCCTTGTAGTCCAAGGGACGCTCAAGAGTCTTCTCCAACACCACAGTTCAAAAGCATCAATTCTTCGGCACTCAGCTTTCTTCAAAGTCCAACTCACATCCACACATGACTACTGGAAAAACCATAGCCTTGACTAGATGGTCCTTTGTTGACAAAATAATGTCTCTGCTTTTTAATATGCTGTCTAGGTTGGTCATAACTTTCCTTCTAAGGAGTAAGCGTCTNTCGGCACTCAGCTTTCTTCAAAGTCCAACTCACATCCACACATGACTACTGGAAAAACCATAGCCTTGACTAGATGGTCCTTTGTTGACAAAATAATGTCTCTGCTTTTTAATATGCTGTCTAGGTTGGTCATAACTTTCCTTCTAAGGAGTAAGCGTCTTTTAATTTCATGGCTGCGATCACCATCTGCAGTGATTTTGAAGCCCCCCAAAATAAAGTCTGTCACTGTTTGCATTGTTTCTCTATCTATTTGCCATGAAGTGATGGGACTGGATGCCATGATCTTAGTTTTCTGAATGCTAAGCTTTAAGCCAACTTTTCACTCTCTCCTTTCATATTCATCAGGAGGCTCTTTAGTTCATCTTCATTTTCTGCCATAAGGGTGGTGTCATCTGCATATCTGAGGTTATTGATATTTCTCCCAGCAATCATGTCATGTATATCTTNGACTGGATGCCATGATCTTAGTTTTCTGAATGCTAAGCTTTAAGCCAACTTTTCACTCTCTCCTTTCATATTCATCAGGAGGCTCTTTAGTTCATCTTCATTTTCTGCCATAAGGGTGGTGTCATCTGCATATCTGAGGTTATTGATATTTCTCCCAGCAATCATGTCATGTATATCTTAGCACAACTTTTTAAAAAAGAAAGTGAAAAGTAAAAGATGTGTATCAAAAACTGCAAGTGGCATTGTTCTCCACTTTTTGGAGAAAACTGGTGTGTGGTAGGTGAGAATGAAGTATTCACAGAGAAAAGAGTAGCAGTGAGAGATCCAGAAAGAATGAGAGTCTTTAATTCTTATCATTCCAACCCTGTCCTTGTCCTTCTTGGTTAGGTGAGTCAACAAAAAAATACTCTCTAGGCAAAAGTGATCCTGTCACTTGCAAATGGAGTCCTGAGTAATACAGAACACGAGGTTATTTATGACTCAAGCCTTGGTCATTTTGTGACCTCCGATTCCCAGTAAGAATACTTATCTGGACATTCACATCTGTAAATGCACTTCACTCTTTTTGAAATCTGTCCTCCAATCTTAAAGTGTTTTGCTCTTTTCTCGTGTTTTAATATCCATCTTTGATGTATTTGAGCATTTTAAGCAGACGTATAGTCCCTGTGTTTCTTTTATTTGAGCTCAGGGAGAGGGGGCAGGTGGTGGTACATGTGATATTTGTGCTGCCTGAGATGCATGTACTGTTGATTACTACCTGTGTGCTTTATAATTTTGGACTGTGAATTCATTTTAAGTGGGGTTTTATCTGTGAAAAATTCTGTGCTTTGTTCCCTGAATTGAGATTCTGTCCCTCTAGAATGATTTTGCTTTTGTTTCTGACAGACACCACAGAAATATTAGCAGTCTGAGATCCCTACGCTGAGTTCTTAGCTTGGCGATTTTTAAACAACTACTTAGTATAAATTTTAAAAAGGCAAACCTATTTCTCATCCCACCTCCCCTCCTGGGCTTGGAGTGCAGGCTAAGAAAAATTCATGACAGCTCTTTGTTGGAGGGTAGATTTTTAATGTCTACTTTTCCCTGATGGTGGCTGCCGTTTTTTGAGAGATTTCTACCTCATAGATACTGGGACTGTCAGATCCTTGCTTTCAGGACATCAGGTGTTGGTTTAAACATACCACTTTCTTTTCAAAGCTTTGGACTTATTAAAAACTTAAGGCTTACTACTTTGTTTCTTAGCTGTGTTTGTTTTGGCCTTTGGAGAACAATTTTGGTACGCTCTACCATGTTTCCTACATTGTGGACCATAAATGCCAAATGTAATTATAAGGGCCCAAACAATCATGAACTCAGTTCACAGTTAACTCAGTGAAAAATTACTCTCTCAGTTTGACTTCCAGATGCTTTTTTCTCCTGTATGCAGAGGACGAGTTGGTCTCTCTTGAATTTATACAGATTTATTTCTTTCCCCACATGTATTCTACACTGATTCTTTCTTTATAATTTTGATCATTATTTTCATTTCATTATAATTATTTTATAAGTTACTTTATTTTGGGGGGCTCCAAAATCACTGAAGATGGTGACTGCAGCCATGAAATTAGAAGACGCTTACTCCTTGGAAGAAAAGTTATGACCAACCTGGATAGTATTTTCAAAAGCAGACATTACTTTGCCGACTAAGGTCCGGCTAGTCAAGGCTATGGTTTTTCCTGTGGTCATGTATGGATGTGAGAGTTGAACTGTGAAGAAGGCTGAGTGCTGAAGAATTGATGCTTTTGAACTGTGGTATTGGAGAAGACTTGAGAGTCCCTTGGACTGCAAGGAGATCCAACCAGTCCATTCTGAAGGAGATCAACCCTGGGATTTCTTTGGAAGGAATGATGCTAAAGCTGAAATTCCAGTACTCTGGCCACCTCATGAGAAGAGCTGACTCACTGGAAAAGACTCTGATGCTGGGAGGGATTGGGGGCAGGAGGAGAAGGGGACGACCGAGGATGAGATGGCTGGATGGCATCACGGACTCGATGGACGTGAGTCTGAGTGAACTCCGGGAGATGGTGATGAACAGGGAGGCCTGGCGTGCTGCGATTCATGGGGTCGCAAAGAGTCAGACACGACTGAGCCACTGAACTGATAATTATCTTAAGGACTAGATTTTCTTCTCTCCTGAGATGGGGCACCCTGTCAAATGTAAGAAGTATGTGTTTATTTAAAATTGTATTTATTTATTTATTAAAGTATAGCAGATTTACAATGTTAATTTCTGCTGCCCACCAAAATGATTCAGTTTTACATACATATGCATTCTTGTTTTATATTCTTTTCCATTATGGTTGATCCCAGGAGACTGGATATAGTTCCCTGTGCTATACAGTAAGACCTGCTGTTTAGCCATTCTAAATGTAATAGTGTGCACCTACTAACCTCAGACTCTTGAGTCCGCCCCGTTCCTTCCCCGTCAGCAGCCAGTCTTTTCTCTCTGTGAGTCTGTTTCTGCTTCATAGATAGGTTTGTCTGTGTCACATTTTAGATTCCACATTTAAGTGATATCAGTGTGTGTCTTTCTCTTTCTGACTGATTTCGCTTAGCATGGTAATCTTCAGTCGCCTCCATGTTGCTGCAGATGGCATTAGTCTGTTTTTACGGCTAATATTCCATTGTATGTATGTACCACATCTTCTTTATCCATTCCTCTGTCGATGGACATTTAAGCTGTTCTACGTCTTGGCTATTGTGAACAGTTCTGCTGTGAACATAGGGATGCATGTATCGTCCTGAATTATAGTTTTGTCTAGATAATATACCCAGGAATAGGATTGCTGAATCATATGGTAATTCTGTTTTTAGTTTTCTGAGGAACTTCTATACCGTTTTCCACAGTGATCGCACCAACCTACATTCCCATCAATGGTAGGAGAGTTCCTTTTTCTTGACACCCTCTCCAGCATTTGTTATTTGTAGACTTCTTAATGATGGCCATTCTGAATGGTGTGAGGTGGTACTTCTTTGTAGTACTGATTTGCATTTCTCTGATAATTAGCAATCTTTTCATGTGCCTGTTGGCCATTTGTATTTATTCTTTGGAGAAACGTCTGTTAAGGTCTTCTGCCTATTTTTCAATTGGATTGTTTTTTGTTGTTGAGTTGTAGGAGCTGTTTCATTTTGGAAATGAAACCCTTGTGGGTCACATCATTTGCAAGTATTTCCTCCCATTCTGTATGCTATCTTTTTGTTTTGTTTATGACTTCCTTTTCTATGCTAAAGTTTGTAGGTTTGATTAGGTCCCATTTGTTCATTTTTATATCTATTGCCTTGCTGCTGCTGCTGCTGCTAAGTCGCTTCAGTTGTGTCCAACTCTGCGACCCCATAGACCGCAGCCCACCAGGCTCCCCCGTCCCTGGGATTCTCCAGGCAAGAATACTGGAGTGGGTTGCCATTTCCTTCTCCAATGCATGTATGCATGCTAAGTCGCTTCAGTCAGTCTGGCTTTGTGCGACCCTATGGACAGCAGTCCACCAGGCTCCTCTGTCCACAGGATTCTCCAGGCAAGAATACTGGAGTGGGTTGCCATTTCCTTCTCTACTATTGCCTTAGGGACTGACCTAAGAGAACATTAGTACAATTTATATCAAAATGTTTTGCCTATGATCTCTTTAAAGGCATTTTATGGTGTCATGTCTTATGTTTAAGTCTTTAAGCCATTTTGAGTTTATTTATGTGTATGGTGTGAGAGTATGTTCTAACCTCATTGATTTACATATGTTATCCAGCTTTCCCAATACCATTTGCTGAAGAGACTTTGCCCCATTGCATACTCTCACCTCCTTTGTTGAAGATCAATTGACTGTAGGTGTGTGGGTTTAATTCTGGGCTGTCTTTTCTGTTCCATTGATCCATGTCTGTTTTTGTGTCAATAACCATGCTGCTTTGATTACTTTAGCTTTGTAGTGTTGTCTGAAGTTTGGGAGGGTTATGCCTCCTGCTTTGTTCTTTTTCTTCAGGATTGCTTTGGCAATGCTGGGTCTTTCATGGTTCCATATGAATTTTAGGGTTATTTGCTTTAGTTCTGTGAAACATGCCATGGGAACTTAGGTCTGTGCTCAGTCATGTCCAACTCTGAGACCCCATGGACTGTAGCCTGCCAGCACCCTCTGTCCATAGAATTTTTCAGGCAAGAACACTGGTTTGTTCAAGGGGCTCTTTCCAACCCAGGGGTCAAACCTGCATCTCTTGCATTTCCTGCATCAGCAGGCAGATTCTTTACCACTGTGCCACCTGGGAGTAGGGATCTCATTAAATCTGTAGATTGCTTTGGGTAGTATGGCCATTTAAACAATAATAATTAGAAGTATTTTTTTTTTAATTTACCAAATGAAGTATTGATGAAAATGTTAAGTCATTGATAATATTGCTGTTTTTTGCACATAAAATTCTGTAGCCAGGTGCTGATTTTTTTCTACTGCTAAATGTATTTTATCAAACTGAATCAAAAGCCCCATTTCCAAGTCCAGATCTATCTACCTGTCTACTTATACACACACACACACGTTTCAGTCAGTCAGTTCAGTTGATCAGTCGTGTCTGACTGAGACCCCATGTACTGCAGGATGCTAGACCTGCCCGTCCATCACCAAATCTCGGAGCCTATCCAAACTCATGTCCGTTGAGTTGGTCATGCCATCCAACCATCTCATCCTCTGTTGTCCCCTTCTCCTCCTGCCCTCAATCTTTCCCAGCATCAGGGGCTTTTCCAGTGAGTCAGTTCTTCACATCAGGTGGCCAGAGTGTTGGAGTTTCAGCTTCAGCATCAGTCCTTCCAATGAATATTCAGGACTGATTTCTTTTAGGGTGGATTGGTTGGATCTCCTTGCAGTCCAAGGGACTGAGAGTCTTTTCCAACGCCACCGTTCAAAAGCATCAATTCTTCGGCATTCAGCTTTCTTCATAGTCCAATGTTCACATCTATACAAGACTACTGGAAAAACCACAGCCTTGACTAGATGGACCTTTGTTGGCAAAGTAATGTCTCTGCTTTTTAATATGCTGTCTAGGTTGGTCATAACTTTCCTTCCAAGGAGCAAGGGTCTTAATTTCATGGCTGCAGTTACCATCTGCAGTTTTTAGAGCCCCCCAAAAGAAGTCTGTCACTGTTTCCATTGTTTTGCCATCTATTTCCCATGAAGTGATGGAGCCAGATGCCATGATCTTCGTCTTCTGAATGTTGAGCTTTAAGCCAACGTTTTCACTCTCTTCTTTTACTTTCATCATGAGGCTCTTTAGTTCTTTGCTTAAGAGTGGTGTCATCTGCATATCTGAGGTTATTGATATTTCTCCCAGCAATCTTGATTCCAGCTTGTGCTTCTTCCAGCCCAGCATTTCTCATGATGTACTCTGTATAGAAGTTAAATAAGCAGGGTACAATATACAGCCTTGACGTACTCCTTGTCCTATTTGGAACCAGTCTGTTGTTCCATGTCCAGTTCTAACTGTTGCTTCCTGACCTGCATATAGGTTTCTCAAGAGGCAGGTCAGGTGGTCTGGTATTCCCATCTCTTGAATTTTCCACAGTTTTTTGTGATCCACACAGTCAAAGGTTTTGGCATAGTCAATAAAGCATAAGTAGATGTTTTTCTGGAACTCTCTTGCTTTTTCAATGAGCCAGTGGATGTTGGCAATTTGATCTCTGGTTCCTCTGCCTTTTCTAGTTCAGCTTGAGCATCTGGAAGTTCATGGTTCACGTACTGTTGAAGCCTGGCTTGGAGAATTTTGAGCATTACTTTAATAGCATGTGATGTTTAAGTCATGGAAATAACATGCTTCCAAGATGTTCTGTGTGAGCAGAAAATTCTCCTGAGTGTCACTGGATTTCTTTTTTTGTGTGTGACCATAGTGATACTGCTACTCTAATTCAGACTTGATCTACCATTTCTACCAATGCTTATTTCTAAAGAGACTGTACACAGCATGAATCATTCAAAGAGTAAAAAGAGAGCTGCATAGAGGGGACGCATTTTCCCATGTGGGTAATGAGAGATTTCGTTCTTATCCAGTAATTGGACATCTGAAATAAAAATTCTGTTTTAGTATTTCAAGTGAATAGATGATAAGGGAAACACCCAAGAAAATTGGTTGTGAGGAATTAGAAGTAGTGATAAAAATTATGAGTTAGTAATATAATTTTGGGTAATTTTCAATATTACTTCTAAGCTTGGAATGTTTTGCCTCTCTTAACCTGTGACATCTGTGACTCTATTACAGAATATGATTAAACTAATCTGACAATTTACCATATGTTAGGTGTTGGCAAACACATTTTGTAATTATTTTTCTAAGAATTTTTCTGATACATGAGTTAAGTCTTCAGTTGGTTATAAGCACACTCCTTTCTTTCTTGGGGGAAAAAAGGTAGGTATAGTAACACCTCATTTAACTATTAATAGCACCTGTTAGGAAAATCCCAAGGCTAGAGGAGCCTGGTGGGCTACAGTCCATGGCATCGCAAAGAGTGGGACACAACTGAGCAACTAAATAACAACAAAGCACCTTTTAGCGAGCGAAAAACCTGTCAGCACATTTTAAAAATAATTGGCATGTTACTCTGAATACGCAAACACTGAAAACTGCCCTTATAAGCTTTCTAAGGTATCTTACTTCCCCTTATCCCTCAAGATGGAGAACATGGGAGATTATTTGATCTTTTCCTGATGATTCAGTTATCATAAACTAATGATGTCCCTCAGTGTCTTGCATCAAGTCAATGTCTGGGCATATATGTAAACAAAAAATCATTTGTTTTACATCAGTGTTAGTCACTCAGTGATATCTGACCCTGTGATCCCATGGACTGTAACCCACCAGGCTCCTCTGTCCATGGAATTCCCCAGGCAAGAATACTGGAGTGGGTTGCCATTTCCTTCTCCNGGGCATATATGTAAACAAAAAATCATTTGTTTTACATCAGTGTTAGTCACTCAGTGATATCTGACCCTGTGATCCCATGGACTGTAACCCACCAGGCTCCTCTGTCCATGGAATTCCCCAGGCAAGAATACTGGAGTGGGTTGCCATTTCCTTCTCCAAGGGATCTTCCAGACCCAGGGATTGAACCTGGGTCTCTTGCATTGCAGGCCTATTCTTTACCAGCTGAGCCATGAGTGCTGCCTTTGACTGTTTTCCTTTCAGTTATTTTCTTAGTCACGTTTCCCTGTTTCGTGTGGTGGGCTGCACAAGTCGGACACGAATTAGTGACTAAACCACCACTGATCATTCATCCCTTTTAAGGCAGCCAAGCAGATTCACAGATGTTCTCTATACAGATGTTCTCAAGAACAAGTTTAGGAACTGAAGATAAGATGACTGCATTGACGTGATACTAACATTGCTGGCCAGAGGGACTGGAGTAGAGTTGGCCCAGAATAAGGGAGCAGCTGGAACTAAAGGATCAATAATGTATGTACTATGCCTACAAGGTGGTCTTCTTCGGCTCATCTAATCACTGAGATTCATAAGACTATCACTGAATACACCTGGCATCTGTTTATTCAGGAGGATTTCAGACAGAAACCATTCAGAAGCTGCCATCAGGGCAGTGTCAGCCTAGAGTTCTGTAGAAATTCATGTGACAGCTTGTCCAGCCATCCAGTCTCAGACTGAGCTTCCAATGAATATTCAGGACTGATTTCCTTTAGGATTGACTGGTTTGATCTTGATGTCAAGGGCCTCTCGAGACTTTTCCAGCACCTCAGTTTGAAAGCATCAGTTCTTTGGCGCTCAGCCTTCTTTATAGTTTACCTCTCACATCCGTCTGTGACCACTGGAAAAACCAAAGCTCTGACTATGCGGACCTTTGTCGGCAAAGTGATGTCTCTGCTTTTCAATATGCTGTCTAGATTTGTCACAGCTTTTCTTCCAAGGAGTAAGCTTCTTTTAATTTCATGGCTGCAGTCACCATCCGCAGTGATTTTGGAGCCCAAGAAAATAGTCTGTCAATGTTTCCATTTTTTCCCCATGTATTTGCTATGAAGTGATGGGACCAGATGCCATGATCTTAGTTTTTTGAACATTGTTTTAAGCCAGCTTATTCACTCTCCTCTTTCACCCTCATCAAGAGGCTCTTTAGTTCCTCTTTGCTTTCTGCCATTAAGGTGGTACCATCTGCATATCTGAGGTGACTGATATTTCTCCTGGCATTCTTGATTCCAGCTTGTGATTTATTCAGCCCAGCCTTTTGCATGATGTACTCTGCATATAAGTTAAATAAGCTGGGTGACAATATACAGCCTTGACGTACTCCTTTCACAATTTTGAACCAGTCCGTTGTTCCATGTTTGGTTCTGTCGTTTCTTGACCTGCATACTGATTTCTCAGGAGGCACATCAGGTAGCCTGGGATTCTCATCTCTTGAAGAATTTTCTACAGTTTTTTTGTGATCCACACAGGCAAAGGCTTTAGCATAGTCAATGAAGCAGAAGTAGATTTTTTTTTTTAATTCCCTTGTCTTTTTTTTTTTTATGATCCAGGGGATGATCTCTGGTTCCTCTGCCTTTTTGTTCCATGTTTGGTTCTGTCGTTTCTTGACCTGCATACTGATTTCTCAGGAGGCACATCAGGTAGCCTGGGATTCTCATCTCTTGAAGAATTTTCTACAGTTTTTTTGTGATCCACACAGGCAAAGGCTTTAGCATAGTCAATGAAGCAGAAGTAGATTTTTTTTTTTAATTCCCTTGTCTTTTTTTTTTTTATGATCCAGGGGATGATCTCTGGTTCCTCTGCCTTTTCTAAATCCAGCTTGTACATCTGGAAGTTCTCAGTTCACATACTGTTAAAGCCTAGGTTGAAGGATTTTGAGCATTGCTTTGCTAGCATGTAAAATGAGCGCAATTGTACAGTAATTTGGACATTCTTTGGCATTGCCTTTCTTTGGGATTGGAATGAAAACTGACCTTTTCCAGTCCTGTGGCCACTACTCAGTTTCCCAATTTGCTGGAAAACTGAGTGCATTACTTTAACAGCATCATCTTTTAGGATTTGAAATAGCTCAGCTGGAATTCCATCACCTCCACTAGCTTTGTTTGTAGTAATGCCTCCTAAGGCTCACTTGATTTCACATTCCAGGATGTCTGGGTCTAGGTGAGTGAACACATCACCATGATTATCCAGGTCATTAAGACCTTTTTAAAACAGTTCTTCTGTGTATTTTTGCAACCTCTTCTTAGTATCTTCTGCTTCTGTTAGGTCCATACCATTTCTGTCCTTTATTGAGCCCATCTTTGTGTGAAATGTTCCCTTGGTATCTAGTTTTCTTGAAGAGATTTCTAGTTCTTCCCTTTATATTGTTTTCCTCTATTTCTTTGCATTGTTCACTTGAGAAGGGTTTCTTATCTCTCCTTGCTATTCTTTGGAACTCTGCATTTAGATGGGTATATCTTTTCTTTTCTCCTTTGCCTTTTACTTCTCTTCTTTTCTCAGCTATTTGTAAGGCCTCCTCAGACAACCATTTTGCCTTGTCTTTCTTTTTCTTGAGGATGGTTTTGGTCATTGCCTCCCATACAGTGTTATGAACTTCCATCCCTAGTTCTTCAGGCACTCTCTCAGATCCAATCCCTTGAAACTATTTGTCACTGGAGATATAAACTTGAGATCTGAAGGGCAGATATACAAAGCCCAGAGACTGGATGAGATCACCAAAGGAATGGGTATAGAGAAAAGAGATCAGACAATTGAGCTCTGGGGCATTTCAAGACAGAGGGTAGGAAATAGTTTCATCACTAACTAGTGTCCGACTCTTGCAACTTCATGGGCTGTAGCCCACCAGGCTCCTCTGTCCATGGGATTTTTCCTGGCAAGAATACTGGAGTTTGTTGCCATTTTCTTCTCCAAGGGATCTTCCCGACCCAGAGATGAAACCTGTGTCTCCTGCACTGGCACACGGGTTCTTCACCACTGAGCCGCCGGGAAGCCTGAGGACAGGAAAAGGAGCAAGCCAAAGGGACAGAGGAAGAGCTACTGAAAAAGACTGAGCAAAAAGGTCAGTAAGGGGGTGACCAAAATCACTACCCTGGAACACGAGAGAATAGAGCATTTCACGAAAAAGTCATTCAGGTGCTGCTGATAGGTCAGGAATGGTAGGGACCAAAGAGTGGCCACTGGATGTAGCAGAACTGAAATGAAAAACAGAAAGAATGATAGAAGTAAACACCCAATTCAAGTGGCTTCAAGAAATAACACAGGAGGAGAAATTAGAGTATAAACAACTCTTTCACGGAATTCTGCAGAAGAATGAAATGGGGCAGGAGCTGGGCAGTTAAGTGGGGTAAATAGATAGCAGTGTATTTATATCTGCTGGAACCTATACAGAAGAGAGGGAAAACTGATAATGCAGAAAAGGATATACGCAGTAAGAGCTTGAGTGGGATGGCAGGTAGTGCGTTAGCAGAGGGGCTGGCCTTGGGCGCACAGATGGCTCCTACATACCAATGGGGGGCAAGTGGGCTATGTAGGCACAGATGCAGGCAGGTAGACGCTGATGGTAGAACTTGCGGAAGTTCTTTTTTCACTGACTCTCACTTCAGTTTAATGGGGATGAAGGTCATTAGGAGACAATGAGGATGAGGAAGGAGGTGTTTGAATTTTGAGCAGAGAAGAGAACATATGAAAGAGTTATCTAAGAGAGGGAAGAGGTAACGGAGTAGGGGAATGTCGGAGTAGGGGAATATTGAGTCGCAGCAGTGAGGGCCCATGAGGTCAGCAGTTATAAACCTGAAGTTTATGGGCATGTACGTTTCTCCTGACATGTGTAGCTGCATAGCTACAGACATGGGAGATGGAAGAATTAATTTAAACATCTATTTCTGAAAGCCTATCAGGGACACAATGATAAGTATACCAGTTATAGTCCATGCCTTAGTGGAGTTTACAATTTAGTTTATGTACTGTAAAAGAGATCCTAAACAGAAATGGCTACAGCATAATATACTTGTATAGGACAGAATATTAGGCAAACATTCTAGAAAGTGTGCTGAAGAATATCTGATATGCATATGAGAAGATATTCATGACAAATAAAGTAGATATAAAACTATATACAGTATGATCTCATTTTTGTTTTTAAAATGTATTATCTACCTATAGAACAAACAGAAGGAAAGCATCCGAAGTGATACAAGGGATTATCTCAGGGGTAAGACTGCAGATGACCGAAACCTTTTTCTTTATACTTATTATTTGTAAATATTTTGTGAAAATTTCAATAATACATTGTTATCACTTTTACAATAAGAAAAAGTTACTGTTGATTTGTATTATTTGAATTTGAATACCATCTATATATTTACATTTTTCAGTGATTATTACTTGGCTATACCAATAAAAACTGATCAATTAAAATTATGGTTAGGTATAAATGTTTATTTACAGGTATAAGCATGATAGGTTACCTGCCTGCTGCCCCCCTACCCAAATCCATTTCTTGTTTGCTGTGCTCCTCAGATCACCATGACTAATTTGAGGCTTTTGAGTTCAGATGCTGTGGGCTGAAGTGTTCTTGTGTTTAATGTGAAATATTGGGATTTTTGATCTTTCAACTTAGAGCATGTCCACCTAGAAATCAATTAGAGCAGGGGCATAAATATGAGAACCATGACTGCAATCACAGAATTGATTGGCAACTGGGGAATGGAAAGACAGAACAACCAAGCTATCTTCTAATTCTATTAACTTTTCTGTCTTCCAAGAGAACTAGAGAAAAGGAGCAGGCTTTAGAAAGACATAAGTTTTCTCAACTCTGAATTGTTTATATGTCTAAGTACCATGACATGTCTAAAGAATAGGTATTTGGGTGAAACAAAAGGTAATTATTTATAATTACTCTCTAGCCAAATTGTAGTCTTTAGGGAGCCAAATGTAAATTCTTTTATTCATCTTTTGCATGCCCTGCACATAATAAGCACTCAAGAAATATTTGATCAAACTTGATGACTATGACTCACTTAAATACAACCTGTTCAGGTTTTAATCATTATTAATAATTATTTTAAATCTACTATATTTTAAAATACTCTATTATGATTATGATGTCTTAATAAAACACATCTTGTATCTGCAAAAGCTTTATCTCTGTTATTCCTCTGTGTGTTAAAGTGGAGTTTTATGACTCCAGTTTTTTCTTTGTAACCTCAAAATAGGATATAGGAACTCAAACCTTAGTCTTTATAAACATTTCTGTTTTAAAATATATTACAAAGAATAAATGGAATTGAATGTCAAGAATGAGTAAGTGAAAGCTTTTACTCATCTGGTTTACAACTTATATCAGCTAATTTTTCTAAATTTAAGTTGATTAAATTTTTTGGTTGTTTCATTTCAAATGACCACACCAGAAAAGGGTTGTTTGTCATAGTTATTTATGCTTTTCCTTTCTGTTTTAGCTTAAGAGAAATGTTCAAATTTAATAAATATGGAGTTGTTATAAACAGGAGCAAAAACAATTCTAATAAATTAACATTGGTCATACATTTAAAATCTTTGTAAGGGATTATATGTTAGGATAAAATAAAAATACTCAGGTGAATTAAAAAATTCACATAGTAACTTAAAATGTAGAAAAATTCTAACTATAAAAGCATAGAAATGTACAGCTCAGTGCGTGCTCAGTCATGTCTGACTCTTTGCAACCCCAGGGACTGTAGCCCACCAGGCACCTCTGTCCATGGATTTCCCAGGCAAGAATACTGGAGTGGGTTGCCATTTCCTCCTCTAGGGGATCTTCCTGACCCAAGGATCGAACTTGCATCTCCTGCATTGGCAGGTAGATTCCTACCATTGAGCCACTGGGGAAACCCCTAGAAATGTATAACTCCTTCACTATACTCTCATATACTGTTTCCAAATAAAAGTTCATAAGAAATACAAAATAATGACAAAGTATTATAGGGAACTTAAAGACCCAGACTCCTAAATATGAAAAGAGAAAACGTACCATTACCTAAGTGATTCTT
>SJYX01014642.1:235311-246541 GCA_006410675.1 Oreotragus oreotragus
AGCACCATGTCCTCTATAGCCGCTGGCCTGGAAGGATTCCCGATGGTCCTGAGACCCTGGCTCTCAGCTCAGTCCTGTGTCCTCGATGGCCAGACTCCCAGTGCTACTTCCCCCTGGACGGACAGACGCTGCCTCAGCGTCTTGTCCCTGGCATCCTTCGCCATCACTGTCCCTTCCCCCTTCCCTACCCCACAAGCACCACGAGCCCCAGTGGACCCAGTTGAACTGAGCTGGGAGCCTTCGTGGGACTCACCTCAACCTGCTCTCTATGCTGAGGGGCACTCACTTCTCACAGACCATTTTTCAAGGTCATAAGACTCTGACCTGCCAGCTCCATTCAACCCTTGTGATTTCGCCCAAACAGTGTTTGAGGGGAAACTAGATTAGGTGTCAATACTTAGCATCTGGTTTTCCTTGAGCTGCTGTAAGACCTGACACCCTACAGAGTGTTGGGCCAGGATCTAGCAAGCCTGCAGCCTCCATCCGTCTTCCCATCACTTTTCCCTTACTTAATTTCATCAGAGGCTCTTGAGCTGTGTCCTTAGTTCTGATGGGTTAGAATTGGCTCTGGGCCTAAGTACATTCAGTCTGCCAGTGGCTGGGCTCTCTACCTACAGTTACTAATTAGGAAGGAGCTGGAGGCTGGCCCAAGGCATGGGGAGGTCACACTGCAGGGAAAGGCTCTCAGAAAGTCCGGTTCCTTGCATGTTTCCTCCCTGCCCTTACCCTGACCCTCAGCCCACCTGAAGCTGGTGGGAGAGACTCCAGAGAACACTCTCCACTGACTGTTCTTCAGATGCCAGGCCCAGTGCAAGCCAGTATGTGGTGGATGAAAATACACCCTGTCTTCTGGAAAGTCCATGCGGGAGTCAGGAGAGGACAGCACTGATGACCACCCAAGAGTTTCAGTACCATCGTACACGAACCTCAGCTCACACACTCCAGAACGGAAGAAATGAGTGTGCTTCATTTTCTTCTGAGATGCTAGCTGATGCTTTCAGGAGCTCATGTTCAGCAGGAAGGTGGAGTTTAATCAGCCAGTTCTGGATCCCACCTTCCTCTGAGGCCATATCTCCGTTCCAGGAGGATGAGTCACATAGTGTCCAGATACCAGAGATTGCACCAGTCAGGGCAGGCTGTGCTGTGCTCCAATAACAAGTAACCCCCAAGATGTCTGTAGTTTCATTCATTTGGTTTTGGGGTTTTTTCCTTGCACATGCTTCATGCCTTTTATAGGAATCAGGAGGCTCCACCCATTAGAGTAAAAATCCTAGTGAAGAAAGCAGTCTGATCCCCTTGAAAAGTTTCTATTTTCAAGGACAGAGAAAGCTTGAATTGCAAAAAGTTTATTTCCGTAAATATGGGAGCAAAATACCCAAATTTTATGGACAATATCATTAAGTATCTCACTTTCAGAAAAAAGGGCATGAGTATTGGGGTGAATCAATAGTAAAAATTATTATATGAATTAGTATCATACTTCACATACATGCGGTCACATTTCATTTAAACTTAACACCTAACGAAGAAGGTACCCACCACTAATTTTCACAATGAGAATGTCAGCCCAGAGAGGTTCATTCAGTTCACTGAGGCTGCACAGCTGTTCTGGGCGATCCTGGGAAGAGAACCAGGTGTGGTTTGACTCCAAAGCCAGGATTTCCCCTCTGGCTCTCCATCCTGTCCCCACGATGCTCATCCTACCGCCTGTGAAATTTCTCTTCTTAACGACACACACTCACCCAGTCTCTGTGGCTCCTGTAGCTTCTTTCAGAGAAAGCAGAGAGTTGGGTCTGCCCTCTCCTCAGACAGACCCTCTGCTTCTGGGCCCATGGGTCAGCCCCTGCTGTACGTAAGACAGGAGGTAGGGAAAGACATGGCAAAGGAGCTTCCAGAATTGTCTTTGGGATATTAGGGAAATGCAGCAGCTGTGAATTCAAGTACAGATCCTCCCTGTCTACGTTTCTTTCTTTCTTTTTCTTAACTGATGAGTGCTTGGCAAAGCTCTGCTTATTCTGCTGCCACTGCCAAGGCGAAAGAGAATGCCTTTTACCAAAGTTACTGTGCACACGGGGGAGCCTCTCTGTAGGACAAATCCCTAGCACCACACCTGGCACGGAGTCAGTCCTTGATAAATACACTCTGTTTGGGTAAGTTTATCTAAGTCTAGCTGTGACTGCAGGCTCACACATGCAGTTACTTATTTTAGATGGGTCTGTTGGAGTCTACTTATTCTCATCCCTCATCTTCCCCATTCTCGCATCATCAGCACAGCCCCATCATCATCACCATCATCACTATCCTCACAGTTAACATCTGTTGGGCACTACGGTTTAATTGCGTGCATACTAGGCTGGGTTAAGAACTTGGCATGCATCATCTTATTAAATCTTCCCAATAGTTGCTTGTTGAATGAGAGCTCATTAACTCACTAATGATCAATAATGATTTTAAGACTTGGCTTTGAAAGGAACCTCTAAAAGTGAAAGTCACTCAGTCATGTCTGTCTCTTTGCAACCCCATGGACTATACAGCCCATGGAATTCTCCAGGCCAGAATACTGGAGTGGGGTGGCCTTTCCCTTCTCCAGGGGATCTTCCCAACCCAGGGACTCGAACCTAGGTCTCCCACATTGCAGGCAGATTCTTTACCAGCTGAGCCACAGGGGAAGCCCAAGAACACTGGAGTGGGTATACTAAGACTTGGCTTAGTTATCTTAAATACTGTACATCTGATGATTCTTCCTCCTCCATCTTCTTCCCACTAGCATTCACTCAGTGCTTATTGTTTACCAAGAATGATAAACTACTTAATTCTTGTGGAGACATTTGAGGTAAAGACTGTTGTCATCCTATTTTACAGATGAAGCAGCTGAGCCTCAGAGAGGTAAACTGACTCACCCAACGTCACTCAGCTCTGGATTAGCAGAGCCTGGTCCATATTTGGATAAGTAGGACCATCTCATGGCCTCTCAGATACACAGGCCCTTGACGTCTGGACCTAGCCACTCATCCTGACACAGATTATCTTCCAAGCATCTGGAGACACAGATGATAGGAGGGTAGTGGGGCAAATTCATGGTCATCAGATCCCATTATGGAAGAATTTTGCATTTGTTTGTGGTTAGAACAAGGGAAAATGTGTCTGGGTTGCAGACATACTCTGACTTGGCACAAAGCTGGCTGTTACTCAGACTAATCTATGAGGCATATTGCCAGAAAGCTCTGTTTTCCATTTCCCTTTCTTTGCAATTTCAAAATTTTAATTAAGGTAGGACTTGTGAGAGTCTAAAATTGTCCTCACCACAAAGGATGGATGGTGTTCTAGATGGAGAGAAAAGGAGAGATTGAATTCCAGGTGGAGATAAAATAAAGCTCCATGAGAGATGCTTGGCTGACCCTAAAATCATTCCCGTTTTCCAGCAGCTCTAGCAGAAGCCTGAAGAGCAGTTGCAGTTAGTGGTCATGGCCCTCCCTGGCAGTCCTGATGACCTGATGCTCTACAAATCCCTGGGCTTCCTCACCCAGGGTGTCTACTCTGCAGGAGCCAAACAAGCTGGCTCAGTGAATGCTCAGTGTCAATACTCACGAAGAATGGAGGCCGGCTCCTCCTGGCTCCTCTGCTTTGCTCTAGAGATCTCAGCACTCTCAGGGCTTAGTCACAGTACTTCCAGAGCCTGTAGCTGGGTCGATGCTTGCACTCTGGGAGTGTCCACTTGATGGAGTCCTCGGCTTATGTTCCCCAGGAGCCAGGTCTTAGGGACTTGAGCGTCCTCATGGAGTAGACACCTGTGATCTCGGTTCTTTGCACACACCAATCAGCCCTGCTCCTGGATCTGGTCTCTTCACACTGAACTCTGAGTGCAGATGTCTACTGGCTCTTCACCCTGTGCTGGGATTCCTGAGCTCCTCACTGGCTATCAGGTTGGAGAAGCTATTTATTAACGATTTCCTGCAACAGAGGGGCATCATTTCATTGACCAACAAGCAATTGTCAATCAAGCTGTTATTAAAATAACATAACACCAAAAATCCTTTTACGTGAAGTAGATAGAACAGTGGGCAAACTCTAGAAACTAGAATTGAACCATAAAATACATGTGTACTGAAAAAAAAGTACTGAGAGGCAATAGACAAAATAACATTTTATTGTGCTATCCTCTTTGTATTTTGGATACCTTTTTCCTGACTTTTTCAGACTTCCTGTAAAGAGTTATCCTGTCTTACATGTAAAGCAGGAGCCTTGCGGAGTCAGGCCAGCTCCCCAGGAAGGTGATTAATTACAGCTGATAGGAAGGCTGTGGAGCTGACTCTGTCACCAGAGTCCCTGAAGCAAGGAGCTTCCTTCCAGACTCCCTCTCCTCCCCCTCACCCCTTCCCTCTCTGCCCCACTCCCTCTCCTCCTCCTCCCCTTCCCTCTCCTCCTCCCCCTGCCAGGAGGCCAGCTGTGATTCCCCAGGCACGTCCTCCGGCAGACAGGAGCCTTGGCCCCTGAGGCACAACTAGACCCAGGTACTGACTCAGGGGTTTCCTTTGTCTCTCTCCTTCTTCCAGGGGTGTGAGAGATGCAGTGTCCTGGTCAGGACCCCTTCCTCCTGACCACCCTCTGGAGGGGAGGGTCACTGGGTGGAAAGGGACCCTTTGCTGTCTCTTCTCCCCCATTCCCTGCAGAGAAGCAGGGGGGAGGCTGGGCACTGATTAGACCGGAGGCCCTGGGGATGCACCTGCCAATTTCCCAGAAACCAGAAGTGGGTTGTTTTCAGAAATAAGCCAGATTCTCAGTCAAGATCCTCAAAATCCATGTGGTTGTACAGAAGGCTTGGGGGTGGAGGTGGGTTTCCGATGCATGCTTTCCAAAACAAACTCCCCAGACAGCTGGAGCAGGAACACTGCCTCTCTGCCTCCCTGTCTGAGATTCACTTTAGCTCATAAAAGCCTCTGAGCTGCACAGCGTCCTCTGGAAGAGAAAGAGGAAAGCTCCCTATGATCAGGCCAGAGGTCTCAGAACTGTTTTTGAATAGAGGGCCCTTTCTTCGCAGGATGACTGGAAGCTCTGGGAAATGCTGATCCACAGCAAGTTTTAAAAGCTTTATTCTTGGTATGAGAGCTCTCTTCCAACTCCCAGTCCCCAGACAGACTCTAACATGGAACTGAAAAACACCAGGAAAAGTTTATTTATTCAATCTCAAGTGGCAGAAACATAGCTGAAGTAGATTCTGCAGAAGCAAGAATTTGCTGCTTTATATAACAAAAACATCCAAAGTGATGGCTTCAGGAGTGGCTTGATCTAGGGGCTCTAGTGACAGTCTCAAGATCTGGTCTTCTTTTCTCCATCTCATGTATCAGATTTCTCCATGTATGCTTTGGATAGCTGCCTGGGTCCGAGTCTCAGTAGCGTCTGAGTCTTCTTAGATGCTCAGCACTAAGCTGAGCACTTTTCTTTCTCAGCAGTTTCACTGAACAATTGAAAACTTCATCCCACTGGTCCACTCACTGTGCCATGCCCATCCCTGAGGTGGTCTCTGGCAGGGGAATTTGATGATATAGTTATCCAGGCTTGGGTCACATCACCATCTTAGATCAGGAGGGGAATGAGCCCCCACCCCCAACCCTGACCACATGGAATGATGGAGGGGAAGGTTCACCAAGGAAAATGCAGGTCGGTTCCTAGAAGGAGGTGGACCATGTGCAGACCCAGCAACACCAACAAACACCCGTCACCCCTCAAGCTCCAGATCGTCTGGTCTGCTCCTTCCTTCCTCCTCGGGCCTCTTACGGGCTGGTCTCCCTCCTCCCCTCACTGCAGGGTCATCCATACTGACTCGGGTGCACCCCTTCATTATCCTCCCGTGGGGCGTGTGTGGTGCCTGTGAGATTAGACTCTGAGCTCTCGGGAGGGTTGTGTCCTATCTCACTGTGCTCTGTGACCCCAGCTCTTGGCACATGTGTCCGCATCTGTCAAGTGCCAAGTCTGTGCCTAGAGAACAAAAGGAAGACTGCCTGAAGAGAAACCCGAGTCAGTCAACATTTTCTGCTCTGATGTTTGGTGGGTTCTCCCGCTGTGGTCTGTATCATGTCTATGCCATCTGCCTGGAAGAGCTGCAGAGAGGATGTGAGGTCAGACAAGAGGATGAAGCCTCTGAACTGTCACGACTGCCATGGATGACGTCAGCTCAGGGTCTGAAGGTCCATTGCTTTGGACCAGTGCATAGTTCTACATGGGGATGGGTGGGGAGTATTCAAGACTGGTTTTTCTGTTTTTAGTTTGCTTGCTTTTTACAAGCCCTGGGCAGTAAGGACCAGAAGCACTGAGAGACAGTCCTAGCTCAGCTCCCCCCAGGCATACACATCTGATCATACACAATTCTGTGACCCTGTCCCTGATTTGGGGTTTGAGATGGTGCCTGGTTTGATAAAATAAATGGGGCTTACAGTTCCCATTGATTTTTACAAGAGAGTATAAATTTATGAGGTCCAAGACCACTTGCCACCACTTGGAAATTATAGATTGTGAATCCATAGTTGAACCAGAATCCTAGCTCAGCTCCCCCCAGGCATACACATCTGATCATACACAATTCTGTGACCCTGTCCCTGATTTGGGGTTTGAGATGGTGCCTGGTTTGATAAAATAAATGGGGCTTACAGTTCCCATTGATTTTTACAAGAGAGTATAAATTTATGAGGTCCAAGACCACTTGCCACCACTTGGAAATTATAGATTGTGAATCCATAGTTGAACCAGATTGGAGATTTGGTTGGAGCTAGCAGCCTAAGGTAGGTTTCCAAGTTCCAAAGAGATTATTTCCCTTCCTTACAAGAAGCTAAAAAACGATTTACTTCAATGTCTTTAGGAAGCTACTCCTCCACCGCAATCAGGCTGAGGAGGCGCTGAGTGAAAATGTGAAAAGAAGACGTCATCAAGAGTGTCTAAGAAGAGAAAGGGAGTTGAACAATTGTTACCGCTTCAGCCTGAGATAATTTTTCGGCTGAATTGCTAAAATAGGAGGAATCTGGCCTTTTCCACTTTAGGAAAACAATGTTCTGGAGATGAAGCTTTTAAAGAAAACGCTATCTGAATGCATACTGAAACAAGAATAATTAACCAGCCATTGTTCTGGCCCATTCCTTGCAAGTCTGGAAGGTTTCTGAAGTTGGGGCTCTAATTAAAAGAAAATTTTTCTTCTCAGATGCATCTCAGTGGTATTTGTTCTGTTTTATCCCGTGGGGAGCTTGCGGGTGCCAGGCCATCCACAGCAGGGATGTCTGGACTCTGGCGTCTGTGTCTGATGTGAGCCTGGAGCAGGCAGCCCCAGCAAATGTCCAGAGGGTCACTGAGTGTCTGGTGGGAACAGGGGATGAGGACACTCTTCCACTTAACACTGTACGACAACAGTGGAAAGCACGGGCTTCCTCCTGCAGAGTCATCACCCTCTCAGGGAGCCTGGGTCAGAGCTGCCCCTCTGCAGAGGGACCAGCGGACACGCCGTGTGTTTCCATGGGAGATGCCGCATCCTCAGACACGAGGCTCTTCTCCAGGGTGTGGGTTCCAGGCAGGAACGAGCCTCTCACAGGTGCTGTCATGTGTCTGGGGCACTTCGTGTCTCCTGGTCCAGCAGGTCTCGGGGAGGACTGGGACCAGAAAGGCAGGTGCAGGAGCGAGCATGGACTTGAGTTCCGCTGACCTCCCTGGGCTCCTCCTCTGCTGGGTGGGTGTCATCACAATGCCTGCCTCTGGGGGCGCTGTGGGGTTACAGGGGATGATGTGTCTCCTGGGTTTGCAGAGCTGTGAAGGGGGCTGTGCTCTGTGAGCAGATGAGAATGAGGGACCAGGTGGCAACCACGTCCCGAGTCAGTGAGGATGCGCTGTGCACCTGGTCAGATCCCGGCGGGTGTGCCAGGCCCCCTGGGCTGTCCCCGGATCCAGGGAGGGGATGTGCCCTAGGGACCCCCCCGGGCTCTGGGCAGTTCTGCGGCTCTGGAGAGAAATGAGGTAGTAGAGGGGCTGGCGGTCCTGCCTGAGCCCCTGGAATCACGTCTCATAAGCTCTGGAAGGTCAAGGGCAATTTTGTTTCAGACCAAATCCTCCACCATCTTCCCCGTCCAGAATCCTCTTTAGCAGTCGACGCAGCCACCTGCCTCAGGGAGCAACACATGTCCACCTCCTCTTGCAGTTTCCTCCAGCTGTGAGATGCAGAGGAGTTGCCAGCAGCCTGCGGACAGCCTCAGGGAGTCGGGATGGTTGTGACGTGACGTGGGTTGATTCATTCACGGACAGGGATTCGGTTACTCTGGGTGCATGACTGCTGCTTCCAGAGTCTGAGATGATGAGGGCCACGTGCTCTCACTCAAACCTCCTCCCAGGCTATGAGGAAGCCAGGCTCAGACCAAGCCTGGCCCGCGGGTGGTCGTGTATTACACACACTTACGGGGAGGCCGACACTGAAAGCACAGGTCAAGCCCTCCTAAAAGCCCGTGAACACCCCATGTCTCCTTGCTGGGACTGGATCCAGCCTCACCAGCAGGAAGGGTCTACCTGACATCCCAGAGGCAGGACCTTGACTTCCTACTTGGTACCAGCCCACAGCATCCTCTGATCCACCAGATGGACCCAGGACTGCATAGGGACCGTGGGAAGAGACCACCTGGCCTGCTGGTCCCTTTACCTGGACCTATCATACTTGGGAAGGTGTCTCCAAAATACGTTACCCAGCCCCCTTGGAACCAGCAAGAAGGTCACAAGGCTTGTGATGCTAGTTAACAAGCTAGACATTGCACCCAAACAAACCCACTCCTGGTTTCCCTGTGCCGAGGAAATAACACCCATGGTGTTGATCGGACGTAACACTGCAGTAGGCTCTTGTAGCAGCAACTTTGGACTGAGGGAATGGGTATAAAGTCCGCAACCTGCGTGCAAATCTCCAGGACAGCAAATAGAGACAGGCAACTGGTGGAGCCTCACTGGAGGCTTGTTGGCCCATGTTCCCTGTTTTTTTTTTTTTTTTCTTTTTAAATAGTTGTCTCAGAAATCTAAATTTTAGTTTTTAAACTTATTATTTTGTATTTGGTTATAGCCAATTAAAAATGTTGTGATAGCTTCAGGTGGACAGCAAAGGGACTCAACCATACATATCCATGTATCCATTCTTCCCCAAAATCCCCTCCCATCCAGGTTGCCACATAACATTGAGCAGAGTTCCCTGTGCTATACAGTGGGTTCTTTTGATTATCCATTTTGAATATAGCCGTGTGGCAGGTTTTCTGTTGACCAATCAGTCCCACCACGGTGGCTGATCTTTGACTCCCGTGGCCTGGCAGCTGTCCTTGGATGCTGAGCCGCTGTCTGGGGATGGACTGCGAACAAGGACCACTTCCTGGGGGGAGGAGCCTCAGACAAGCTGGAGGAGCCTAGGAGCCAAGCAGGGCAGAGCATGCACATCTGCTCTGTGAGGGAGATCCCCTTCTAGGAAGGGCTGCCAGAGCGGGCAAGGGACAGGACTGTGGTCTCTGCTGTCTGTCCCCTTCATGAACTCCGAGCTCTGAGCACAGGCTTGAGTTCTTCAGTTAATTGCTTCCAGCTGCAGGAGGTGACATGTTATTGTGGTGATGTGTCCCTGAGCTTTCAGTCCAGGCTGTCCCCTGTCCCAGGGCTGCGTGTGGCCTGTCTACAGTCATGTTACACCCAGCCTTTCACAGTATGACAGATGCCCCCGTGAGTGACCTGGCAGGCACCCTCCCCTCCTGCTCCAGGGGTCAGGGAGGACCCTTAACCTTATAACCCAAATGGAGACACAGGCTCAGACAGACTCCAGTCTCCCTTGACAATTAAAGCCACCGAGTGAGAGCAGTGGGCAGGGGTGGAAGGGAAATAGCTAAGTGTGTAAGTCCCCCATCCCTGTTCTCTTTGTGTGCTGACCTAATCCCTCAGCTCTGGAGGATCCAGCAGCATTGCCCACTCCCAGACGCTCTGGGTGATCTGAATGTTTCATCTGACTTTGGTCAGTGGCAGCAGGGATCCGAGGCTGCCCTGCCTGGATCCCTCCTCCCCACCCACCGTAGAATGGGGTCTGGCTGCAGCAGGATCACTGGAGCCCTGCTGGCCTTCTTGAGGGGGCGTTACCTCCAGCCCACCCCACCTGCTCACTAGGGGTTAACACCCATCCCCTGGGACCACCACCCTGGGCTCCTCTGCAGAGGGGTCAGCAGCAGGGAGACCTCACATCTGATGGGCTCCTACCTCCAGAGGCATGTGTCTTCCTCATCCAGGGGTCCAGATACTGAGCAAAAGGGACCCTCAATAAACAGTGTATGGACCAATAATAACAAAAGGCACTGGCGTGCCCACCCCCTTCCACATATTACTCCTCCAGCAGAGACTCAGGGGCTGCATCCTTCAGAGTTTGCAATTTCTTATTTTCCGTGTGCATGTGATGGTCTGATCCCCCAAGTACTGCTATAAATGCAGCTCACATCACTTGATATATCTTCATTTTCACGTGTGTGCTTATGATTCATACTTGTGTGTGTGATATTATGTATGTGTGGATTTAATCTTCCTGAGACTTCCTCTTTGACTCATGGCTTATTTAGAAATGTGTTGTTCAATTTCCAAATATTCAGGCATTTTTCCAGATATTGATTTCTAGTTTAATTCCACCATGGTTGAAGAATTTATTTTCGTGATTCAGTTCAGTTCAGTTCAGTCGCTCAGTCGTGTCCGACTCTTTTCGACCCCATGAATCGCAGCACACCAGGCCTCCCTGTTCATCACCATCTCCCGGAGTTCACTCAGACTCACGTCCATCGAGTCCATGATGCCATCCAGTCATCTCATCCTCGGTCGTCCCCTTCTCCTCCTGCCCCCAATCCCTCCCAGCATCAGAGTCTTTTCCAATGAGTCAACTCTTCACATGAGGTGGCCAAAGTACTGGAGTTTCAGCTTTAGCATCATTCCTTCCAAAGAAATCCCAGGGCTGATCTCCTTCAGAATAGACTGGTTGGATCTCCTTGCAGTCCAAGGGACTCTCAAGAGTCTTCTCCAACACCACAGTTCAAAAGCATCAATTCTTCGGCGCTCAGCCTTCTTCACAGTCCAACTCTCACATCCATACATGACCACAGGAAAAACCATAGCCTTGACTAGGCGGACCTTAGTCGGCAAAGTAATGTCTCTGCTTTTGAATATACTATCCAGGTTGGTCATAACTTTTCTTCCAAGGAGTAAGCGTCTT
>SJYX01014642.1:247318-270296 GCA_006410675.1 Oreotragus oreotragus
CTCTCAAGAGTCTTCTCCAACACCACAGTTCAAAAGCATCAATTCTTTGGCACTCAGCCTTCTTCACAGTCCAACTCTCACATCCATACATGACCATAGGAAAAACCATAGACTTGACTAGGCAGACCTTAGTCGGCAAAGTAATGTCTCTGCTTTTGAATATACTGTCTAGGTTGGCCATAACTTTTCTTCCAAGGAGTAAGCGTCTTTTAATTTCATGGCTGCAGTCACCATCTGCAGTGATTTTGGAGCCCCCCAAAATAAAGTCTGACACTGTTTCCCCATCTATTTCCCATGAAGTGATGGGACCAGATGCCATGATCTTCATTTTCTGAATGTTGAGCTTTAAGCCAACTTTTTCACTCTCCTCCTTCACTTTCATCAAGAGGCTTTTTAGCTCCTCTTCACTTTCTGCCGTAAGGGTGGTGTCATCTGCATATCTGAGGTTATTGATATTTCTCCCAGCAATCTTGATTCCAGCTTGTGTTTCTTCCAGCCCAGCGTTTCTCATGATGTACTCTGCATATTGGCAGGCTCTAATTTTTACGGTCCAGGTACGGTCTGACTCAGTAACTGTTCTGTGTGTGCCTGGGAGTGACTGTGTCCTGCGTCACTGTGCAGAGTGCTCTAGATAGTCTGTTAGGTTGAGCTTCTTGGTAGTGCTGTTGAGTCATCAGTAGCCGTACTGATTTCCCGTCTCCTTGCTTTATGGCGGCTGGGAGTGGAGTGAGGACGTCTCCTCCTCTAACTGTGGATTTGTCAAGCTTTGCTTTCACTTCTATTGGTTTTCACTTGGTGTGATTTGAAGCTGTGTTGTTAGGCGCACAGCTCTTTAGAACTGTTTTGTCTTCTTGGACGAGCACTCCCTTTCATCATCCTATAGCAGCCCGCTCATTCCTGGACATCATCCTTGTCCTGAAGTCCACTTTGCCTGAAATCAGGATATTTACTCCAGCTTTCTTTTATTTGCCATTTGCATGGTATACCTGCATCTTTCCTCTTACTCCTAATGTAACCAAAAGTGAGGTCGGGTTCTTCACTGCTCAAAAGCCAATGAAGAGGCAAGGTTGGTGGAGGGGCAATTTTGCTCTATTTGGACACAGGCAATTCCTGTTCAAAGGCCAACTTCCTCCCAACCCACCACACACATATCACTGACAATAGGTGGGCAAGAGCTTTTATGGTCTGAGGGAGGAGGCACGTGTAGAACCAGCACAGTCAGCTCTGACAGTCATCTTCAAGTTGGTCATTGGTGGTCTGACCTGTGTCATCTTGATTGTCTTAAGTACAGTTAGTCTTCAGTTCCAGAGTCAGCTTGTTCCCATTTTCTTGAGGCCAATTTTGGAATTGTGGCAGCTTATGTCTGGAGAAGGCAATGGCACCCCACTCCAGTACTCTTGCCTGGAAAATCCCATGGACGGGGGAGCCTGGTGGGCTGCAGTCCATGAGGTCGCTAGGAGTCAGACAGGACTGAGTGACGTCACTTTCACTTTTCACTTTCCTGCATTGGAGAAGGAAATGACAACCCCCTCCAGTGTTCTTGCCTGGAGAATCCCAGGGACGGGGGAGCCTGGTGGGCTGCCGTCTATGGGGTGGCACAGAGTCGGACACGACTGAAGCGACTTAGCAGCCGAAGCAGCAGCAGCAGCAGCATGTCATGACTACAGTCTGGTCATTCTGTAATTAACTCCTTCCACCTGGTGGGGGTTTCAGTATCTATAAGAAAACTTACAGGATATGGCTCAGAGTGTTATCTATAGCCCTCTAGAAGGATCTGGGCTTCCCTGGTGGCTCCGACAGTAAAGCATCTGGCTGCAACGCGGAAGACCTGGGTTCAAGCCCTGAGTCAGGGAGATCCACTGGAGAGGGAAATGGCAACCCATTCCAGTACTCCTGCCTGGAGAATCCCATGGATGGAGGAGCCTGGTAGGCTACAGTCCGTGGGGTCACAAAGAGTCAGACACGACTGAGTGACTTCACTTTCAAGAAGGAGCTAAAGGTCCTTGACTATGCTTAATGACTTAACTATTAATGTTTTGACTGCTTTCCTTTGCTTTTGCATTTTCTTACTTCTCTGATTAAGGTTATTCTCCCACTAAAGTTCTTCCANGAAGCCTGGTGGGCTGCAGTCCATGAGGTCGCTAGGAGTCAGACAGGACTGAGCGACGTCACTTTCACTTTTCACTTTCCTGCATTGGAGAAGGAAATGACAACCCCCTCCAGTGTTCTTGCCTGGAGAATCCCAGGGACGGGGGAGCCTGGTGGGCTGCCGTCTATGGGGTGGCACAGAGTCGGACACGACTGAAGCGACTTAGCAGCCGAAGCAGCAGCAGCAGCAGCATGTCATGACTACAGTCTGGTCATTCTGTAATTAACTCCTTCCACCTGGTGGGGGTTTCAGTATCTATAAGACAACTTACAGGATATGGCTCAGAGTGTTATCTATAGCCCTCTAGAAGGATCTGGGCTTCCCTGGTGGCTCCGACAGTAAAGCATCTGGCTGCAACGCGGAAGACCTGGGTTCAAGCCCTGAGTCAGGGAGATCCACTGGAGAGGGAAATGGCAACCCATTCCAGTACTCCTGCCTGGAGAATCCCATGGATGGAGGAGCCTGGTAGGCTACAGTCCGTGGGGTCACAAAGAGTCAGACACGACTGAGTGACTTCACTTTCAAGAAGGAGCTAAAGGTCCTTGACTATGCTTAATGACTTAACTATTAATGTTTTGACTGCTTTCCTTTGCTTTTGCATTTTCTTACTTCTCTGATTAAGGTTATTCTCCCACTAAAGTTCTTCCAGAGACACAAGGCAGACTGAGGACATGGTGGGGAGAGTAAGAAAATGGGTCTTGTTTTTATGCTTAAAGTGGGTTTTGTGCTGACCATTTATGGATGGTTGTTGCTTATTTTTATCCAAACTGAAATCTGTGTTAGCTGCTCAGTTTTGCCTGCTGCTGCTGCTAAGTCACTTCAGTCATGTCCGACTCTGTGTGACCCCATAGACGGCAGCACACCAGGCTCTGCCGTCCCTGGGATTCTCCAGGCAAGAACACTGGAGTGGGTTGCCATTTCCTTCTCCAATGCATGAAAATGGAAAGTGGAAAGTGGAAAGTGAAAAGTGAAAGTGAAGTCGCTCGGTCGTGTCCGACCCTCAGCAACCCCATGGACTGCAGCCTTCCAGGCTCCTCCACCCATGGGATTTTCCAGGCAAGAGTACTGGAGTGGGGTGCCATTGCCTTCTCCACAGTTTTGACTACTCACATGAAAATGATTATTGATGGAGTACGATTCACATTGGCCACCTTGATAGTTGATTTCTATCTGTTCCTTTTATTCTGTGTTTCTCTTTTACTGGTTTTCTGCTTTCTTTGAGTTATAATCTGTTTATTATTTCCTTTTATCACCTAACAATTGACTTATTGTTTATACCTCATTTAAAAACATTTTTGGTGGTTGAAGTATGGTTTGCAATATTCATTGTTAAATAATCTGTGTCCACCATCAAATAGTACAACTCTGCCCCACCTCCCCCCACCCCCCACATGACAGGTCTTTACCACCCTCTGTCCCAACTTCTTTCTGCCATCACTGGTCCATTATCCTCCTGTGTTCCAACTTTTCACGAATAAACAAACAATTCAGCATCACCATTTTCCCTTCAAACAGTCATTGCTCTTTAAGAGCAGTTAACATAAGAAATAAACAGACAGTATCTATTTTCACCTGGTCTATTTCTAGACCAGTCGTTCCTGTTCTGTTAATACACCCATGCTCCTGACCTGAATCGTGTTACCTCTGCCTAGTGTGAGTGGCTCAGTCGTGTCCGACTCTTTGCGACCCCATGCCTACCAGGCTCCTTGGTTCATGGGATTTTCCAGGCAAGAGTACTGGAGTGGGTTGCCATTTCCTTCTCCAGGGGATCTTCCTGACCCAGGGATCGAACCCAGGTCTCCCACATTGTAGGCAGATGCTTTACCGTCTGAGCCACCAGGGAAGCCAGGGTTAAAGAAGTAAGTATTCCTTTAGTTAAGTGAACTGAAGAATAAAGGCAAGAACGAGTGGAGGAAATTTTCTCCCCCTCCATCTTTTTCTGTTTGTCCCTAGGACTTAATCTAACATTGTGTAAATTTTACTTATTTTTATTTATTGTCTCTATCTACTGCTAGAATATAAGCACCGTGAGAGAGGGAGCTTTGATTTACTTCACTAATGCCTCCCAAGTGCCACAATAGTGTCTTGATTATCTTGTTTTAAAGACTGCCAAAGGGAGAATTTCTGAAAGTTTACTTGATAACCTCTCCAAAGTCACCTTATGACAGCCCTCCCTAAAATTAACTGAATTCTTGAGACATACACCTACTATTGATTATTCTGGATCAACCAGAGAATATTCAGTCATAATCCTTGTAAGAGGGTTTAGCAACTATTTAATGATCATCCTTTTTCTTTATGAGTGTGTCTGCTAGCTTTTCTTCATGAGGAGAGAAAAACTAGTGAGTCAGTGGCAACCTGCCAGTATGCTTATTTTTGGTAGTAAGCTGCTGCTACACCACCCTGAGGCAGCCAATCTCCTCAAATCTCTGGCTCATAGGAGTGAACAGATTCTTGATTCTTTGCCTCCCACAAGGCATCCAAGGGACAGCCAAGTTAATCCCCCACTGCTGGACAAAGTTGATGGGACTAGAGATGGGTTTGTAGCCCAAGGAAATGAATCCTAAGGTCATCCAGAGTACTTTCCTGATATCCTGATGAGGGATTAAGATGCCAGCCATGTACATCTCTGGACACTGAGTTCTAGAAAGGCCTTCAACACTCCCTTCTGTGATTTTCCTGAAAAAAATGATACATTTCAGTTATACCAAAGGCTAGTTCCTAGAAGATTTTTTTTTTTTTTCTGTATTTACAGCATCTGGTACATTTTCTTTTGTCTAATCAAAATAAAATGCTCAACTTCATTTGTGAAAACAAACTCAATAAGTTTAAAACATTTAAATTGCAAACAGTTCATACGGTCAGTTCAATGGACGCTCAGACAGGCAAAGTACAATAAACAGAGTGAAATATCACACACATGTATCCAAGATATTTCAAATGGAAAAAGCAAGTTACAAAATAAAAAACACAATGAGCATTCTCTGTTAAACATTTCCCCCAACCTATTTATTTAGACAGTATTAATTTTTTTTACATTGTTTACCTCAGTTTTTTTTTTTTTTTACATTATCACAGTTTTTCCTTAAAGGTTTCATTTGTTGAAATTATATGACATGAATCAACCTCAAAGTGATTTAGAAAATCAATGTGTTTGAAATTATCATTAAGTTTGCTGTTTTTGTATTACAAAAACAAGATACATGCAAAAAAAATAGCCTCTGTCTATAAAGACCTTCCTTTAACATTTCTCATAGAGCTGATGCAACAGCTGTTTATCAGGGGTGTCTTCATTTATCCTTCATGTTGTGGGATGTATTCAATGGGCATGGAGTTCTGAGACTACTTTTTTCTCCCTTGGCACTTAAAGATGTGGCTTCCTGCGTTTCTGTTGGCAGAATGTCTTCGAACAGGCTTCCATAATATGTCTCTCTGACCCTCTCTGGGAAACACTCCCCAACTCCTTGACTCTCTGGGTTTCTCTTTGCTTTGAGTTTCAGCAGTTTTACCTGACAAGTCAGGAGGTGGTTGTTGCCTTTGTTTATCCCTCTTAGCATCCTTTACGTTTCTTGGATTTGTGACTTGTCTATTACTGATTTTGGAAAAATTCTGTGATTATCCTTCAGATATTTCTTTCAGCCCACTCTCTTCTTCCTCTCCATCTGGGATTCCGAGTATGAGTATTTTAGATCTTTTGATTTTTTCCCACTTGTTGGAAGCTCTGTACTGCAGGGGTGTGTTTTTAAAAATCCGTGCCTATTTTTTTTTCTCTCTTTTTCACCTGTGTTTCAGTTTGGGAAATTTCCACTGACTTATCTGAACAGTCAGTGACTCTTTAAGTGACTCTGTTAAATTTACTTCTGTGCCCTTTGAAGGATTTCTTTATATCTGTTACTGTCGTTTTGATTTCTAGCATCAAAATGCTATTTTATTCTTCAAGTTTCCCTCTCTGTTGAAATTACCTATCAAACAGTGCCTTCCCTATCTTTTCCATTAGAACCTGTATCACACCTTTAAAAAGAATGTAATTTCCTGTCTGATCTGTCTGGAACACGGAATTGAAGTCTGGCCCGAGAAGCACATTGTCTCTTCAGACCGTCTTACGTCTCACCTCCTTGAGTGCCCCGCGGTTTCTGTTAAAAGCAGGCTATGTTGTATCCGGCAGCAGAGTTTGACGTGAGCAATGTTTGTGCTTAGAGATGAGCACATCTTTCCTTCTGATCGGTCTGCAGGGTGAGGGGCTGTGCTGATCTTCTTGGGAGATGAGATGGGCTGGAAGCTCCTGTTGCTTGGAGCAAAAGCCTCCATCTGAGGTTTCCAGCACCTGCAGTGTTACCTGTTGTCCTTCAGCTCTGGGTCCCCCCTTCTGCTGCTCCATGGAGAGAGCGCAGCTGTGTTCCACTGCTGATTTTATTTCAGAGATCTTAGCAGGCTGTCAGGCTTCCCTGATGCCTCAGGGGATAAAGAATCTGCCTTCAGTGCTGGTGATACATGAGATCCAGGTTCCATCCCTGGCCTGGGAAGATGCCCTGGAGAAGGAAAGGGCAACCCACTCCAGTACTCCTGCTTGAAAAATCCCACGGACAGAGGAGCCTGGCTGCTACAGTCCACAGGGTCACAGAGTCGGACATGACTGAGTGACTAAACACACACACCCAGCAAGGTGTGGGGTGATGTTCTGGTCAGGCTGCTGTCTCGGGTGGCCACTGTGACTGGATCTGGGGTGTCTGGTCAACATGGGTGTCCCTGCCCCTCCCCCAGGGAAGAGTCCTGTTCCCCTCCCCTACCGGAGGTGCGGTCCTGCCCCCACGGGGAGCTGGAGGAGCCTGTGGGTCTGACCGGTGCTTCAGTGATGGTCCCTGTCCTACCCTCCTCACCAAGAGCTTCCTCCTCAGGGCCCTCCCCAAGCTTTCCTGTGGGTTTCCTGGAGGAAAAGTCTGAATCAACCCAGGAGCGGAGTCTGTGTCTGTGGCCAGCCTGCCTCAAACTCTTCCCTACCCCAGGCTTGGCTTTTGGAAATTTGCTAACATATCTAATTTAGTCTTCTTCTTTGACACCTTCTGTCCCAATTAACCTAATGTTCAGGTCCTATTCGTACAGACAGCAGATTCTTGAGATTTCAGGTGAGCTGTTATCTCTGCAAGCCCAGTTGTCTTACAGGTTCAAAAAAAAAAAAAATTTGCTAACATATCTAATTTAGTCTTCTTCTTTGACAGCTTCTTTCCCAATTAACCTAATGTTCAGGTCCTATTCGTACAGACAGCAGATTCTTGAGATTTCAGGTGAGCTGTTATCTCTGCAAGCCCAGTTGTCTAACAGGTTCAAAAAAAAAAAACACAAAAAACTATTGACTTGTGGCTGTCTGGCTTTTCCCCATGTTGTCTGGGTGAGAGTTATACTCTTTCCTGCTTTCTACTTCTCTCCACTGAAACCACAGACCAGAACATGGTTGAATATTTTTTGATGACATAAGAAAATGAAAAACCAAGAGTCCTATCCAGCTGAAGGAACCAGATCAGAGGCAATGAGTCACACTGTATTCATGTCCCAGCCTCTCGAGGCAGGGGGCTCATTTCCACCTAGAACTGAACCATTACCACTGAATCAAGCCATGTCTTTTACATCTGCCAGGAGCAGCCTGTCTGTTCCAATGGGAAGATGGCTACTCGGTGAAATTCCTGTGATATTCACGCAGCCTCATCCAGGGCCTTTCTGATGGGCAGTAGAACAGGGAGGCAGCCCCAGCTAGAATACCAGGAGCAGGACGCATGAGACAGAGTGAGAGGGGCAGGTGGCTTACTGTTTTGAATTTTCCTGAAACACTAAGTTTGTTTCACTGGCAGCCACTGTCCCCTTAATTGCGCCCTGAAGTCAGGGCAGCTGAGCCTTGTTTCACAACATCACAGCTAATGTGATTGTCCCATCACAGTGAGAAGATGTGCACGCCAAGGGAAACCAGACAGACCCAGCGAGAGGGAGCAACACCCAGAAATACACCACCGCAGAATCTCTGGATAAATTGGCGTGATGATTAATTGTAACAGCCAGTAATGCAAGCAGCCTGTTACTGAACTGCTTCCTCTGGGTCCTAAGTACAGAGGCCAAGAATCGGCACAAGGTCTGCAGTCTCTTATGAGTAAAATTGGTGTTTGTGACACACTTTGCTGTGATTTGTTATCCCTTTCAGGGCCTGTCGCGGACACAGACCTCAACCCTGAGGTCTTGGCAGCCACGTCCCTGCTGTGGAGGAGCCACGTGCCCCTCCTCTTCTGCCCTGACAGTCCTGCCTGGACAGGTGGGCATGGCCTCTGTTGACCTGGCCTCCCCATAGCCAGCTGGAGGTCCATGTCTGCCCTGTTGTTCCAGGAGATCCTTGTGCCTTGGAGACCAGGGGCCTGGATCTCTGGATCAGACACAAGCCCCGGTGAGTGACAGAGGCGTGAGACCCAGCCTGGACCTCAAGCCGCAGGGAGTGAACACTGGGCCTACTGGCTGAGGTGGGACTGCCTGGCCTTTGGAGCTTGTGGTCAGATTGAGAAGACAGTTCTTACATCAACAGATGCATGCATGCATGTTAGGTCGCTTCAGTCATATCTGACTCTTTGCCACCCTATGGACTGTAGCCCACCAGGCTTCTTTGTCCATGGGATTCTCCAGGGAAGAATACTGGAGTGGGTTGCCATGCCCTTCTCTAGGGGATCTTCCTGACCCAGGGATCGAACTCACATCTCTTATGTCCCCTGCACTGGCAGACAGGTTCTTTACCACTAGTGCCACCTGGGAAGTCCAAATCAACAGATAAACCTCTTTAAATGGATACAGGAGTGAGGCAGGAAGGCTTAGGGTTACCATGAAAGGATATGGCCCAAGGGCCCCCAGTATATTCCTGGGGTGTCAGTCAGGAAAGGCTCCTGGACCAGATATGACATTTATGCTGAGAAGTGAGATGAGATGGGCTCCCCAGGCCAAGGAGGATGAGTGCAGTACCCCGTGCTTCCAGCTCAAATGGAGGTGCTTGGGGCTGGAGCAGAGTGATGGGGGAAGGGGGTCAGAGCCACATCCTGGGAGGTGACGGGTGAGAACCCCGGTCCCTACCACACCAGCTTCCTGGACTCACTCCCGCCAGAGGAAAATCCTGCGTTTCCCTCACCTGCACATCTCCCCAGACATCTGACCTCCCAGCTCCTAAATGCAGCCCAGAGGCACCTGGATCTGTCTTCTTTCCACAGTGGGAACAGGCACGAGGGAGAGAGAGCATGCTCAGTTCTCTGCTATCCCAGAGGTCAGACTGTTGTTACCATCACAGGAACCAGTGCTGAAAGGGTAAAAACTGGTGCAGGGGGTAGGGAGGTGAACAAGGGGAGCTTACCCCTTCAGGATCCCCATTTAACTGGGAGAGAGGTGCCAGGAATAACTTCATAGGATAATAATCCTCATGTATCCCCCTCAATCTTAAGTCCTTGACAATCAAGACAGAAAACTGTGTTGAATCTGACCTTTGTGTTAGAGGCAAAAAGTGTTTACCTGGCAACACGGCAGCTAAGCCTACTCTAAGAGAATAACCACCTTCTTCATCACAGACATCGGCTTCTAATGATTGCAATTAAATGTATTGCTGCAGATTCCCTGTATTCATTAAAGCAACGAAACTATTAGTTATGTAAGTTCTGGGCACTGCTCTTGGAGGTGAGAGCGATGAACCTGCACTTTGCACANCTAAGCCTACTCTAAGAGAATAACCACCTTCTTCATCACAGACATCGGCTTCTAATGATTGCAATTAAATGTATTGCTGCAGATTCCCTGTATTCATTAAAGCAACGAAACTATTAGTTATGTAAGTTCTGGGCACTGCTCTTGGAGGTGAGAGCGATGAACCTGCACTTTGCACACAATATTTTCCCGCCTGTGCTGGCTCCCGGCCATGACCTGGTCGAGTGTGGCTTCCTGGTGATTATTACACAATGAGCTGGTGCACAGGGCAGGGCGCTGCTGTTTTGAACACAATGAGCTGGTGCATAGGGCAGGACACTGCTGTTCTGAACACATTCTGTGCAGACACCCTCTGGGTGTTACAATTGGGACCTCATCTCCCTCTCCCCAGAGCCAGGGAAAGAGAAGTAGTGTCCTACTGTACAGATAGGAAATGGAGGCAAACAAAGAGGTTAAGATTTTTCAAATGACTTCAGAGCTTTCAAGAAGAAAGAAAGAGGCCTCTGATCACAGCACAGTTCCCGAATCCAGCTGTGGAACCTAGAAAGAAGGAAATGACGGGGGTCACTTCAGCTGCTGTCGCCTACCTGGTCAGGCGCCCATTCAGGACCCTGGAGAGCTGCCTATGGGAGGAGACAGGATGTGCTGGAGCTTGTGCTGGAGGCCCTGGGAGCCCCACTCTCCTGCTCTTGGCACACAGACCCCAGGCCCCAAGGGGAACCTCCCAGCAGTTTCCCAGAAAGGAGGGAGAGTGGAACAGATGATACTGTGATCTCCATGGATCACACAGCCCTAGACCTGGGGTAGAGACAGGAAGTGAGAAGCTGTAGTGCGCAAGGTAAGCATGCACAGGAGTGCATGCACATGTGTGTGTGCATACACACACACACATACACACATTCGTCCTTAACCCTTTCAACAACCAGGGTGGACCTTCCTGACCTGCTCTGGGACTGGTCCATCCACAGATCAGGGTTTCTGGGAGGCATTCCATCCTGGCCTCACTATCTGCCTTCTGGGCTTTTCTGACCCTGCACAGTGAGGGCTCTGCTGACTGCAAGTGACAGAAAACCCAACACAAACTGGTTAAAGCAAAAGGGATAGTCAAAGCTGTTTTTTCCAGTAGTTATGTACGGATGTAAGAGTTGGACCGTAAGGAAGGTTGTGCACAGAAGAATTGATGTTTTTAAATTGTGGTGCTGGAGAAGACACTTGAGAATCCCTTGGACTGCAAAGAGATCAAACCCATCAATCCTAAAAGAAATCAACTCCGAATATTCATTGGAAAGATTGATTTGTCGACACAGACAACCATAAAGCCCAGACCTTAGAATGACTTTGTACAGTGATGACTTCATGGTAATATCACCAGAACCCAGTTCCTGCTTCACATGTCTCAGCCTTACCTCCTTTGTGTAGACTTCAGCCTCCACCCTGCCTCCTGGTGAGATGGGAAGACCCTCTCCTCCCACCTGCCCAGACAGAAGTCCTGAGCCTGGAGGCTGAGACTCAAGCTGGACCACCAGCCTGTTCCTGAACCAGTCACAGCAGATAGAAGTCAACAGTTAACTCCGGGCCTGAGTCACATGGTCCACCCTGGTGCAGTCAGCATCCCCAAACCACAAGACCAGAAAGTGGAGAGAAGTGTCTCCACAGGAAATGTGGGGCTGTGCTGAGTATTTAGGTTATGGGCTCTGGTGCATGACAAATAAATGGACATCACATCTGGGATGAGGCCTTTCCTTCCAGAACAAGAGGGACATGTGGGCAAACCTGCCCTGGAGCCAGTGGATGGAGCACACCATCATCCCAGGGCTGGAGCTGGGGCAGGGGCAAAGAGGGGTCTGACATGGTGACAGAGGGTGACTTCCTGGGACACTGGCCCCTTGCACTGAAATGTTGTCATGGAAGGTCATTTCCCTTTTGCAAACTAAAAAATATTTAAAGTGCCAGCAGCTTTCACATTTCCAAGGCACTGGCACAATTAAAGTTACTTTATCTATACTATAGCTCTTCCAATCTGAAAAGAAAAACAGTAAATATATCTGCAGCAAATCAATACGACAATTATTCCGTAATGAATTCCAAGCACTGTAAATTAACCTGACAGGTGGCTCTGGCTTCTTGGACTTTTTCAGCCCCTGGAAACCTTGGAGATGCTCCTGGGTCAGAGTCACTTTCCCTCCTCTTCCATTAACAGAAGAGGCAGCGCTGCCGGCTGAGGCAGCCTGTCCCCAGCCAAGGGGCCTGGCCAGGAAAGAGTTCGAACCTCCCAGCCTCAGCCCCCAGAGCCTCCCCTCCAAAGACAGGGCCCCAGTCTGTCTCCAGCACAGACTCTCGCTGCCCCGTCTGACCTAGTACTCGGAACCAATGGCCTGGCTGTGCCCGGAGCAGCCTGGGCACACCCAACCCCCACTCCCAACCCCCTCGTGCCCGCCCCCCATCTCTGCCTCCTGCGCCCTCTTCATGCACTGCGGCCCAGGAGGCAGCTGAGCCAATGAGCTGCCTGCTCTCCATGGGACCCGGTCCCCAGAGGAGGCTGACACGGGGATGATGGGGCCGTGATGAGGAGCGTGTTTCTGTGTCTCTGGAAACACGGTTGGGGTGCTGCCGCTGTGCCCTCCTGTGTCCTGTGTCCTTCAGGTGACACAACGGCTCTGGTCCAACCACCTGGAGAGAGTCCAGCTGCTCTCTCTGGACAGACCCCTGACTCTGATGTCACCCAGCACTGCCTCTTCTTCACATGGCCGAGCTGGACCTGGGTAGCTCCCTCACTCCCTTCTTAGTGTCATTAGGATGACCGTCCCCTCCCTAGGCTGGTGAAGCAGGAGCCCCGGAAGCTGGGCTGGAAGATGCAACCCAGCCTCCTCGGGACACTTCCGGCTCCTCATCTCTTGGATTCAATCTAGGCCTCTCCTTCCTGCCCAGCAGCTCAATGCTCAGTGACTAATGGGATCAGACGCTTCCTCGGGAGCCCTCATGGGCTGCCTTCCACCTGCTTTCTCATCTCTATTTATTGGTCATGATTTCAGACTCCCCAGAAAGCAGCAGAGAACATTCAGTTTTCCCAAGTGAGAACAGGGACTGGGGATGTGGACGGAGGTGTGACCCACGTGGAACCTTGGGTGGTTAGAGGGCGCAGGAGGTGGAGCCCCATGCAGGCCCCGCCCTTGGGGGAGCAGGTTGGGGTGGGGCATCAAGGAGTCACGTGCTTGCGTGCCTGGTGCATGCGTGTGTATGGACAGCGTCCCCCTGCCCAGGCTTCCTGCGCTGCAGGTACCCCGCTCCTTCCGCCTTTGACGACGAGACCTGGCAGCTTGGTTAACGAGTCCTTGGAGAGTCCCTACTAGAGGAGTTTCTCCCAAGATCTCATCCTTTATTGCTCTATTTTTTAAAGTAAAAATGAACCATCCCTTTAAAAGCACATTTGATACCGATTTGTTGGTGGTTGCTCCTTTCAATTTCAGATTTTCCAGGATCTAAAAGGTTGAACCTAAATCATCCATGAAATTTTATTTCCCAGATTCAGGTGTTTTAACGGTATTAACATTATGAAAACACGTGGCGGCAGCTTCCCTGAGAGCTGATGTGCGGGAACAGCCCTTGGTTTTTCAGGGATTTTCCGCCAGGAGCTGTCAGTGCCAGGAGCTCGGCCTTCTGACCCGGAATTTCCTTGGGGTTGTTACGCCGCCTCCCGGAAGGGGCTGGATCCATGTGCCTCACGTCTGCAGGCTCATCCACGTGCTGGTCCTTCATCCATTCAGTGACCACTTCTTGAGAGCCCACGAGAGCCCGCAGGTCCTGGCCCTTTGGGGCTGCGGAGATGCAGACAGGAGAAGGCAATGGCACCCCACTCCAATACTCTTGCCTGGAAAATCCCATGGACGGAGGAGCCTGGTGGGCTGCAGTCCATGGGGTCGCTGAGAGTTGGACACGACTCAGCGACTTCACTTTCACTTTTCGCTTTCATGTATTGGAGAAGGAAATGGCAAACCACTCCAGTGTTCTTGCCTAGAGAATCCCAGGGACGGCGGAGCCTGGTGGGCTGCCGTCTATGGGGTCGCACAGAGTCGGACACGACTGAAGCGACTTAGCAGCAGCAGCAGCAGATGCAAAGTCCAGCCTCCAGAGAACTCACCCTCTAGTGAGCGAGACCGTGTCAGCCACTGCGCTGAAGGACGAGGGGTAGACTGAGGCATGACCGGGTGCTTTGGGGATGTGAAGGGCCCAGTGGCAGAGGTGACCTGTGGGAGGGAGGAAGAGCTCACAGGGGAAGGGAATCTCGAGTGACAAGGATGGTGTGGTCAGGAATCCCAGAGGACACTGACCTACAGGGTGACTATGATTGACTCAGGAGGGGCTGCCTTCAGCCTCCTCCTGATACTCACTGGGGAGGTCTGTCATCTTGATTGCAGAGGGGGAGGCAGATGGTGGGTCCCGTGATCCATGAAGCTGTGGCCTTTGTCACTTCTGATGCTCCTTTCTCTGTTATCACGTCACCATGACCCCGCCTCCTCCCATCCCCACCCTTCCAGGGTGAGTGCCACCATGACCCCGCCTCCTCCCATCCCCACCCTTCCAGGGTGAGTGCCACCATGACCCTGCCTCCTCCCATCCCCACCCTTCCAGGGTGAGTGCCACCATGACCCCGCCTCCCCCATCCCTGTTTGCTCCTCAGGATGGCTGCCACCACACTCAGCCATGCAGCTCCTTCCACAGGAGCCCCCTGCAAGGAGACATACCTCTGGACAGCAGGAGGCGGGTGCAATGTCCCCACGGCAGGGGCAGGCACTTGGGGGTCAGGGGCACTCCAGACCCTTGCACATGAAACGCCAGCCTGGCTCTTAGACCTAAGAGACCAAGAAAGACATGGGATGCGACAAAACCATGTCGTGTTGTTAATGCACATTTGAGAGTCTATAAGTCTTGAGCAGGCCCCAGGCCAGGCTCCCTGGAACCATCTACCACCTTGAGACCTGCCCCTTTAAGATGTGAAATGAAACCCCAGAGCAGAAGGAGAACAGGGTGGTTAATAAATAAAACAAGAGGGAACCCTAATTAAGGCAAGAGCAGGGCTGACTTAAGCACCACTGCCTCCTGCCTAGCGGTCCAGAGCGAGTCCCAGGGACACTGGAGGGAGGGCCAGGCCTGTGAGCACCAGGCTTGGGAGGCTTCACCCCACCCCTGCATGCTCCCCACATTCCAGTGCTAGCATTTTGCCTTTTAAAACTTCTTTTGCAGTCTCTAACCATGTGGAGAGGCGGTCACCCCTGAGGAATGGTAATTGCGGGGGTGGGGAGGAGGTGAAGGGAGATTTGCCATACAACCCTGGGTAAACCTATGATGACCAAACGGCTTGGGCCCTGTGCTTCAGGCAGGTAAGTCTGAGCCAGTGGGAGGCCCAGGGTGGGAGAGAGACATTGGCCAGAGCAGTTCTGACCACAGGGTACCCAGGGCTGCGTCTCCCAGGAGCCCTGGGGTTTTCACTTCATGCCCACCTCAGGTCAGCGACCAGCCCTGGAGGGCTTGCTCTTTGGGTCTGACCTCTTTGGGGAGGTCAGAACCGTGGGTCCTGTGCCATCTTGGAATGTGGCTCCTCTCGCATTAAATTCCGTGGTTCTCAATTACACAGAGTAAAGTAAGCCAGAAAGAAAAACATCAATACAGTATACTAACACATATATATGGAATTTAGAAAGATGGTAATGAGGACCCTGTATGCAGGACAGCAAGAGAGATGCAGATGTGTAGAGTGGACTTTTGGACTCTGAGGGAGAGGGAGAGGGAGAGGGAGAGGGGGGGATGATTTGGGAGNATTACTCAGCCATTAAAAAGAATACATTTGAATCAGTTCTAATAAGATGGATGAAACTGGAACCAATTATACAGAGTGAAGTAAGCCAGAAAGAAAAACACCAATACAGTATACTAACACATATATATGGAATTTAGAAAGATGGTAATGAGGACCCTGTATGCAGGACAGCAAGAGAGACGCAGATGTGTAGAGTGGACTTTTGGACTCTGAGGGAGAGGGAGAGGGAGAGGGAGAGGGGGGGATGATTTGGGAGAATAGCACTGAAATATGTGTACTATCATGTAGGAAATGAATTGCCAGTCTGTGTTCAATGCAGGATGCAGGATGCTTGGGGCTGGTGTATGGGGATGATCCAGAGGGATGATGGGCGGTAGGAGGAGGGAGGGGGGTTCATGTTTGGGAGTTCGTGTACACCCATGGCGGATTCATGTCAATGTATGCCAAAACCAGTAGAGTACTGTAAAGTAAAATAAAAAAAATAAAATAAATAAATGCCGTGGTTCTCAGAGTGAGGCCCCTGGACCGGCAGCATCAGCATTACCTGGGAAGTTGTTAGTGATAAAAGAAATATTTATATGTGGAGGACTACGGAAGTCATCCTGGCTTATGCATGAGTTAACTTGAATATTATGCTAACCAAAGTAGCTGGTTTATGGCCTATCAAACACATTGTACATCTGCTTTAATTATTAAAGAAAAGGGTGCATTGCCCAGAAGTAAAGAATGTTCATGTTAAAAATAAAGATTAAATGCCTTCCTTTCTAGGGCACCAGTGTTGGTCCTCCTTCAATAATGACTCCCTTCCCAGGTGTCAAGGCTTTGTTGACTTGCTGATCTGGTTTGTTTTTTGAAATCTTAAAGGAATGCATCTCTGACTTGTTTGAGGTTCTGTTTCTCTGACAAGACATAAAACTGTGCTGCAAACCATATATCTAGGGAGCAGTTCCTCAGAATTATCTGAACAGCTGTCTTTTGAGCTAGAGTTCTCAGTTGGGCTCAAATAAAACAGTTTTCTATTCCCATTATAGATATTTTATTATTTTCATGGACATTAGAAATGTAGACTCTTGGTCCTGCCCTCCAAACCTGCTCAAGCAGAAGCTCTAGGGGTGGAGCTTGGTAATCTAGGTTTTAACAAGCCCTCCAGGTTATGCTTGGCCTTCCCAGGTGGCACTAGCGGTAAAGAAACTGCCTGCCAATGCAGGAGACGTAAGAGACGCGGGTTTGATCCCTGAGTCAGGAAGATCCCCTGAGGAGAGCATGGCAACTCAGTATTCTTGCCTGGAGAATCTCATGGACAGAGGAGCCTGGTGGGCTGCAGTCCATGAGACAGCAAAGGGTTGGACATAATTGAAGAGACTTAGCGTGCATACATGCCAGATGATGTTCATGCTGACGTCTGGGAATCTGTGGAGTAATAAGTCCTGGAAGAGGTCTTCACACGGAACTGTCCCTATTAGAATGGGTTTATCCTGATGGAATTTTGGCCTCCCCAGAGACAAAGAGTTGAGCGCTCTGAGATAGGGCTCTGGCCTCTCCTACCACAGATGGAGCCTCAGGGCTCTCCTCAGAGGCCATCAATGAGCAGAGAGGACAAAAGGGCAATGGGGTGTTTGCCCTTATCTTGGAAACAATTTAATTCAGCTTTCAGTAAGTGATTACCATTAGAATGAGGAGATCAGCATTAGACTAAGTAAATCTCCTTGGTTGTGATACGAGGGCTCCACTCGACTAAAAATGCCTTTATCCTCTGGGTGCAGTTCTGAGCCACTCATTTCTTTGATGAGGGGGTCACAGCCATCAGTACTAACTATCGGGAGAATTTATCCCCCATCATCCAACCCCCAGCATGCATGGATTTGGAAGCTATTGCCCGAGTGAGGGGCCGGGTAATGAATCTGATGGTTGGCTTGGTTTTTAAATTCTGCATCATGATTACTTCTTAGCTGTAGAAGGTCTTCTACCAAAAGTGATATATCACAGTGGCAGGGGCGTGAACTCAGCCATCTGCCAGGTAGGAGGTGGGTGATTAACTGCTGAGATGCTCCAGGTTATTTCTTGTATAGATCAGGGCACTCCAGTGGAGGTACGGCATCTTTTGACCTCAGATGCCTGTTTCCTGCGTGTGGAACTCCTGGATGCTTTGGTTTGCTGCTGCTGCTGCTGCTGCTAAGTCACTTCAGTAATGTCCGACTCTGTGTGACCCCATAGACGGCAGCCCACCAGGCTCCCCCATCCCTGGGATTCTCCAGGCAAGGACACTGGAGTGGGTTGCCATTTCCTTCTCCAATGCATGAAAGAGAAAGTGAAAGTGAAGTCGCTCAGTCTGTCCGACTGTTAGCGACCCCATGGACTGCAGCCCAAATGTTGAACCGCACGGTTCCGCCCTGGAGTCCGTCGCCCAAGACCACCAAGACACAGGATCGATGCAAATAGCAAGAGGATTTATTGAACCGGCGCGCCGGGGTTCCGTCCTCCTTAAGCAAGGAGCGAACGAACCCCGATGACAGTTACAGAACAGTTTTTAAGCACAAAAAACCATATTGGGCGGGGAGGTATAGATATATCATGATTGGTCACAATACTGCTGACCTTTACAAGGATAGGCTTGTGAGGGTTTGGCGACATAATTCTGCGGATAACACACAGTTTACACAACTTGTTTTTCTGACTCTCTGGAAAGTTAAACCTTCCAGGTCAGGGTCTGTAAGCCTCCAGGTCAGGGTCTGTAAGCCTCCAAGTCAGGGTCTGTGAGTCACAAATAACAGAGATAACCTTTCAGTTGGCCTGGAAAAATCCCTAAATCTTACAGGTTACTTCCTCACAATATATCACAGTGGCAGGGGCGTGAACTCAGCCATCTGCCAGGTAGGAGGTGGGTGATTAACTGCTGAGATGCTCCAGGTTATTTCTTGTATAGATCAGGGCACTCCAGTGGAGGTACGGCATCTTTTGACCTCAGATGCCTGTTTCCTGCGTGTGGAACTCCTGGATGCTTTGGTTTGCTGCTGCTGCTGCTGCTGCTAAGTCACTTCAGTAATGTCCGACTCTGTGTGACCCCATAGACGGCAGCCCACCAGGCTCCCCCGTCCCTGGGATTCTCCAGGCAAGGACACTGGAGTGGGTTGCCATTTCCTTCTCCAATGCATGAAAGAGAAAGTGAAAGTGAAGTCGCTCAGTCTGTCCGACTGTTAGCGACCCCATGGACTGCAGCCCACCAGGCTACTCCGTCCATTGGATTTTCCAGGCAAGAGTACTGGGGTGGGGTACCATTGCCTTCCCCGATGCTTTGGTTTGGGGCGTATCATTTGCATGTACTCAGTGGCCAACTAAGAAATGACAGCAACCTTTTTCTTAAATTTTTAAAAAGTTTATTTGTTTATTTGACTGCACCACATCCTGGTTGCAGCACACAGATCTCCGATCTTCCTTCTGGCATGTGGAATTTTTAGTTGTGGCGTGCAAACTCTTCGTTGCAGCATGTGGACTCTAGTTTCCTGATCAGGGATTGAACCCAGGCCCCCTGAATTGGGAGTGCAGAGTCTTAGCCACTGAACCACCAGAAAGCCTCGACAGTGACTTTTGATATACTGCCCCCATCAACCACACCACCTCAACATGGGATTTGTTTTGGGTATTAATGAGTCCCAAGGCAGGACCTTCAGAGAGTATTGCCCACTTGTCTCTTATCAGAGCACAAGTGTTCAGTAGCTGAAGATAGCTCGACTTTTCAGCAAGTTGAAACTCAATCTAGTAGGATTCTAGTTGTTTTGATGCCACCAAATGTCATCAGTGACATTTGTTTTGTCTGGGTACAGATCCAAGAAACCCTGCTGGTCTTGGATTGGATGTGGGTCAGGAATGCATTTTGAAGAGTCAAATAAAGCATTGATATTTGGGATCTGGGTGTTGCGGGGATGGGGCTGCCATCAAGGTGGCGGGAGCTGGTGTTGGGAGGTCAGACGATCAGATACACCCTGAACATGTGCAGAACATCACTTGGCAGGATTGCAATGGAGACAGAATTTGGAGGAGTGGAGCTAGAGATGCAGAGATGGGAGTTATTCACGTGATCCTTGGACCACAGGGGTAGCTGGAATTCTGAGAGAGTTTACAGTGAGAAGGTGGCCAATAATTGAACCTTGGAGGAATGCTTGCATTCAGGGGTCATGTGGAAGAGAGACAATGATGGAGGCAGATAAGGAATCAGACAGGCAGGAAGAAAACTGAAAGTACAGTACCAGAGAAATCAGTTGGTCTCTTGCAGAAATTGGTAAGTCATCTAAAATGTTTCCGAGAGAATGAAGATGAAACCAAAGATAAGCCACCATCAGAGAGACTGTTTGCAAGAATACTGGCTCCTCACTTAGGTCAGAGCCTGTGGGTAAAGTCAGCTCCTAACAAGGGGAAGGGGTGGGGAGGAAGATGGGCTGTTAGGATGTGCTGGTCCTGGGAGGCACTGCTTGCTGCCCTCGTATCTCCCCTGGACATATGTGATTATGTCCCTCCACCCCTACCCCATGCACTCACCGGGCATCCTTAGAGGAGATTTAATCAACAAGAATAATGGACCTTATGGAGTTTGTCCAGATAAATGAGCTAATGGCCTGACTGCTGCATCCTGTGTAGTCTACTCACATAATTGAGCATTCTGGAGCCTCCTCTGATTCTATTAGCTTAACAAGTGGTGTTTGTCAATTACACTGCAAACAGATCTGTCCCTTTGTTCTATTCCTAGTTTTAGATTCCCCGGGGGTGAGAGAGCTTTCCTAAGTATATTGACCTTCTCCCTTCTTGCCCTGCTGTGTCCTATAGATGGACACTGAGCAGGCCCTTTCCACATGGGGTAGGGAGCATGGGGCACACGGAATGCTCACACCTGGCCCTGCTGGGAGTTATTCTGATTTTCCTAGCACTCATCCCAGGACACAGGCTGTAGCTGTTGTGGCTTTCTGTGAAGCTGGTCCCAAAGCTTGAAGCTCCTGGAGAAGGTCAGGAGAGTAGACTCGGATAAGGCAGTGGAGAATGTAGATGTAAGGGCTGGAGCTCAAGCAGCCATTTTGGAGTATGAGGAGGAATCAGCCACTGAGGAATTCCTAGAAGCAAAATAGATGAGCTTCTTTTTCTTATGACCATGAACAATGATGCTAGCCTTGGACCACATTTCTCTACACTCGGGTTTTGTGAGAGAGAGTAGCTTCTGCCTTGTGTGAGCTCTTGTGGATTGTGGTTTGCAGTTGCTCATGACTGACTTACCCCACCTGATGGAGGCCATTTCCAGCCTCCCAGGGGATAACATGTGTATGCAGCTCCCTGACCACAGGTGGGGAAGCAGGGGCTTAGAACTCATCTGCCTTGGGGCCCCCTCTAAGGCAGCTCCTGCCCAGTGTCCCTCCACCCACGGTGGCAAGAGTAATTTCCGGAGAACAGCAATCCACAGAGAGGATTTCCATGTGGCAGGCCTGGTGGGAAGTGAGGGCTCCCCCACCATCACCTCTCTTTGCCTGGCTTCCTCTGTGAGCTTCATTCCATAGCAGTCTTGCACCTATAAGACAGGAAGTTAGGGCATCAGTGAGTGATGCAAATCAGCAGCCCAGGAAGGATCCAGCAGACACTTTAATAGTCTGGCAAGTGCATTTTTCACATTGCTGGTTTGGGTGGCTTTTTTGGTGTGTGTTTTCTGATGCTTGGTTACAAGCTGGAGGCTGCAGGCAGGGAGCCTAATTGACCCCACTCACAGCTGAGGGTGCTGGGATCAGAAGGTGCCTCTCCACCCGCTTCAGTGCTCCCTGGGGCCCCGCAGTCCTCGTTATCACCCTGTTGTGCCGGGAGCAGGCAAGTTCTGGGATCCATCCTCTGATGTTTCTGCTGTGCCTGTATACTCCTCCCAGCCAGGTAAAGATTTCTGGTGCTTGCTGAGCAAAACAGTCCCACACATGATCTTTTTTTTTTTTTTTGAAATATGGATCAAATTTTATGTCAACAGCACAATTAATCCTTCTTGGTTTAAAATTTTTCTCAAGTAGTTGCTTGAGCAGTTTTCAACCAGCCTGTGAACATCAAACTCCTGTTCAATATACTTCTTTAAACTCAGTTCCAATTCCCACCTATTGTTATGGCTTTAATCAGGGAATAAAATCAAGTTTTGGTTCCACTCTTTTTCCGCTTGGTTTGTACATTCCCTGGTATCCAGTTGCCAACCACTGTGTTTGGAAGGTAATCTGGTACTTTTCAGAGTAACTATTGCAAGATATATATTGTAGAAAGATTTTAAGTGATATATATCAATAAAGCTCTTTTTAAAAATGGAAGGAAGGAGGACTTCCTTGCTGGCACAGTGGAAAGGAATCTGTCTGCCAGTGCAGGAATCAGGTGTTTGATCCCTGGTCCAGGAAGATTCCACGTGCTGAGGAGCAGCTAAGCTTCTGAGCTCATGCTCTAGAGCCTGTGAACTGCAGCTACTGAGTCCCGTGTTCTTAGAGCCTGTGCTCTGCAGCAAGAGAAGACACTGCAATGAGAAGCCCGCGCACCCCAACTAGAGAAAGCTCAAGAAAGAAACGAAGACCCAGTGCAACCAAAAATAAATAAAGACAAAAGGAAAGGAAACAATCAGTCATCATATCATCCATCAGGAGAGAACCACGGAGCTATTTTGGTGCAGAGCGTGCCTGTGTGTGCCTAGATTACTACATACACAGATAGTTCAGTCTTTTAAATGAAAATAGGCTGATTCTCGGCACTTTATTGTAACCTGTGTTTTTGTTCAATAATAGGATGTGACTTTGCCTTCACTTTTGCCTTTCATTTGGAGAAGGGAATGGCAAGCCACTTCAGTATTCTTGCCTTGAGAACCCCATGAACAGTATGAAAAGGCAAAATGATAGGATATCAAAAGAGAATCTCCCCAGGTCGTTAGGTGCCCAATATGCTACTGGAGATCAGTGGAGAAATAACTCCAGAAAAAATGAAGGGATGGAGCCAAAGCAAAAACAATACCCAGTTGTGCATGTGACTGGTGATAGAAGCAAGATCCGATGCTGTAAAGAACAATATTGCATAGGAACCTGGAATGTCAGGTCCATGAATCAAGGCAAATTGGAAGTGGTCAAACAAGAGATGGCAAGGGTGAACGTCGACATTCTAGGAATCAGCGAACTAAAATGGACTGGAATGGGTGAATTTAACTCAGATGACCATTATATCTACTACTGCGGGCAGGAATCCCTCAGAAGAAATGGAGTAGCCATCATGGTCAACAAAAGAGTCCGAAATGCAGTACTTGGATGCAATCTCAAAAA
>SJYX01014642.1:274325-291491 GCA_006410675.1 Oreotragus oreotragus
ATGAGATGGCTGGATGGCATCACGGACTCGATGGACGTGAGTCTGAGTGAACTCCGGGAGATGGTGATGGACAGGGAGGCCTGGCGTGCTGCGATTCATGGGGTCGCAAAGAGTCGGACAGGACTGAGCGACTGAACTGAACTGAACTAGCGATGATGGTCTCTTCTGGTGAAGATCAGAATCAGCAGGGAGCCTTTAACAATGAATGGATCCCTTGGCTCCTCCCTGCAGACTCTCTGGGTGTGGCATGTAGGATCAATAGCATTTTATATTGATGTCTAAGTGTTCGGTACCACGTTGTTAAATGGAGGCTATTTTGGATGTTTCCCTATTATAAATAAACTTGCCTCCATGGTGACTAACAGTCTTTACTTATCACACTTTAGTGGGATCGTACTCAGAAGAGAACAGCACAGAGTCGGTGCCCAGAGAGTGCAGGTGGCTGTTAGTGGATCACCTGCGATGGAGCATGTGATGTATAAGAGCCTCTGTGGGCCAGGCTGTCACTTTATTCACTAACACAGGTGACCTCTGCTGTGGCAGGTGGTTTTTAGAACCCCTTCCTCACCTGGAGGGTGCATTACTTGTCATGGGTTTCAGGAGAACCCCCTGTATCATGACACCCATCCAAGCATCTGATCAGACCCCACTGAGCACCTACTGTGTACATTCATAATGCCAGGTAATTACTGAGCATCTGCTGCATAGATCCACAGGGCTAGACCATCACTAAGTGCTTACTGTATACATCTGTGTCACTGCTGAGTACCTACTATATACACCCACAGTCCCAGGTCATTGCTGAGAGTCTACTGCGTGCATTCATGATGCCATGTCATTGCTGAACACTTAATGTGTACCTTTGTATTCCAGAAATTAGGGCATGGGGCTTATGGGACTGACCCTCACTGACATGTCCTGGCCTTTCTTCTCCATCCACCCATTAGCTGCTCAGGGAGAGCAACCTGGTGCTGTCATCAGTAGCAGGAGCACATTTTCAAGAATCCCCTTCCCAAACACTTGATATGCAGCAGATTAAAATTTTGAGCCCTGCAAAAATGAAGCTTTTTGTAAGGATCCAGATTAATCTCTATTTCTACATCCAAAATTGCTGATTGTACCATGCCCAATCTAAGTCAGTTCTAAGTAAACGTGGTCCTGTCACAGTCAGGATGTGCCTCCCTCCATCCTTTCCTGGGGGCTGTGGGTCTGGATGCCTCTGGATCCTGGACCATCAGCTCCCTCCCCACTAGCGTCCAATCATAAGCTGGTCCCTGTGGGTAGATGGATGGATGGATGAAGAGAATGGGAGTAAACATCTTTGACCAACTGTGCCAAATGCATTTGGGACTATGCATGTGTGTTCAGTTGTGTCTGAATCTTTGCGACCCCATGGACTATAGCCTGTCACACTCCTCTGTCCATGGACATTTTTAGGCAAGAAATACTGGAACAGGTCATCATTTCCTACTCCAGGGGATATAACTGAACCAGGGATCGAAACTGCATTTCACCTGCATCTCCTGAATTGGTACCACTGTGCCACCTGGGACGCCCACTTGGAAATATCCCAGAGGCGATTTCTCTGACCACCTCTCTCAGTCATTGACCATCCAGGGCTTATCTCACCCCAACAGTAGTGTCGCTGCCATCCAGGAAATCTTGAACAAATCAGCAGAGCCAAAAAAAAAAAAAGGCACTTAGACATCACACAGACATCCCAGAATGCTCTGAAGAAGCCCCAGGGGAGATATGAAAAATCAACAGAAAGCTAAGTAGGTGGTAGAACCAATAGTTTTCTTACAAAATGCATTAAAGCAGGGCGGGATTCTTGGATGGTGTTTGGGGCGTGGAGATACTATCTGAGCTTGCGGAGAAAGACTGCACGTGGATCAGTCTCAGTTGCATGGAGGAGTCACCAGGCGAGATGTACAATTCTGACTTGTAGACTGTTCCCCAGGTCAACTGCAGCAGGACCTCTGAAGGTGGGAGCCAGGATCCTGCCATTCAAAAACCTCCCTGGTGATTCTAATGTAGCCACTTTGAAAGCCCCCCCATGTAAAACCCCTCCCCAGCTTGGGCTCTGGGGCTTAAACCTGAGCACATGGTTGGTGGAGAGCTGTTGGGGTAACTCACAGCCTTCCTACCTCTAGAGCTGGTGAGTTCTCAGAACCACCCTCTGACCTTCCTTTCCAGAGCCAGAGGCTCAGAGAACACATCCTGTTCTTTGGGCTGAGACCCCCTCCCTGTGGGCTTCCCAGGTGGCACTAGTGGTAAAGAACCTGCCTGCTGATGCAGGAGATGTAAGAGAAGCGAGTTCAATCCCTGGGTCGGGAAGATTCTCTGGAGGAGGGCATGGCAACTCACTCCAGTGTTCTTGTTTGGAGAATCCCATGGACAGAGGAGCCTGGTGGACTAAGTCCATAAGTTCGCAAAGAGTCAGACATGACTGAAGCGACCTAGCACGCATGCACGTCCTCTCTCTAGTTGGAGGAGGTCATGGAGAGGATGTGACCATGGGTTAACGTGACAGCTGGCCCCTGGACAACTGGAGGTTCCTATCCCTGTCCTGTCTTTGGAAGGTACTCTCTGCCCTTGTTCCCACAGTTGCAGCCATTTTCAAGAAGCAGCCATGAGAGGGAAGGTGTGGCTCAGACCATCTGGGCATGATCATGACTTGACTTAACCCTGTTATGTCCTCTGTATAAACTTACAAGATTCTGGCAGCTGGATGAGAAGATATACTCATCTTACAGCCACTTAAGACAGCCATGTGTAGGTCCCCTTGCTTGTTAAATCCGCCACCTACCGGTCCCACAAACTGTGGAAAATTCTTAAAGAGATAGGAATACCAGACCACCTGACCTGCCTCCTGAGAAATCTGTATGGAGGTCAAGAAACAACAGTTAGAACTGGACATGGAACAACAAGCTGTTTCCAAATTGGGAAAGGAGTACTTCAAGGCTGTATATTGTCATCCTGCTTATTTAATTTATATGCAGAGTACATCATGCGAAATGCTAGGATGGATGAAGCACAAGCTGGAATCAAGATTGCCGGGAGAAATATCAATAACCTCAGATATGCATCTGACACCACCCTTATGGCAGAAAGTGAAGAAGAGCTAAACAGCCTCTTGAGAAAAGTGAAAAAGGAGAGTGAGAAGGTTTGCTTAAAGCTCAACATTCAGAAAACGAAGATCATGGCATCTGGTCCCATCACTTTCCCATCATGGCAAATAGATGGGGAACCAATGGAAACAGTGTCAGACTTTATTTTCTTGGGCTTAAAAATCACTGCAGATGGTGACTGCATCCATGAAATTAAAAGATGCCTGCTCCTTGGAAGAAAACTTATGACCAATCTAGACAGCATATTAAAAAGCAGAGACATTACTTTGCCAACAAAGGTCCATCTAGTCAAAGCTATGGTTTTTCCAGTAGTCATGTATGGATGTGAGAGTTGGACTAAAAAGAAAGCTGAGCACCAAAGAATCGATCCTTTTGAACCGTGGTGTTGGAGAAGACTCTTGAGAGTTCCTTGGACTACAAGGAGATTCAACCAGTCAATCCTAAAGGAAATCAGTGCTGAATATTCGTTGGAAGGACTGATGCTGAAGCTGAAACTCCAATACTTTGGTCATCTCATGCGAAGAGCTGACTCATTTGCAAAGACCCTGATGCTGGGAAAGATTGAAGGTGGGAGGAGAAGGGGATGACAGAATGGTTGGATGGCATCACTGACTTGATGGGGCATGAGTTTGAGCAAACTCTTGGAGTTGGTGATAGACAGGGAGTACAGCAGTATACTGCAGTCCATGGGGTCGCAGAGTTGAACTTTACTGAGCAACTGAACTGACTAACCTACCAGTCTGGAGTGGTCTTCCTTTAGTCTCTCCCTGCCTCCACATATGGGGGCCGCTTCTATGAACCAACATCTGTCTGAAGGGCCTGAGAGGACATTTGATTATTGTGTGCCAAGCCTCCATTTCTCTCTTTCCTATTTTGGTCTTTGATCACCCCCTGGATTATCTCCTTATTGTCCAAGACCCCGGATGTGGGCTCTGTGGGTTGGGTCACACCTTCCAGGTCTGGGCCAATTAGAACTTCCATCTGAACCACAGTGACTGATTCAAGAAAGGTCAGGTGACTCAAACCAGCACTCTCCAGCCTAAACAGAAGAAACACTGGTCTTCAGCTTGAATGGCTGTGACAAGATGATCAGCATTTTTTTGTCTATTGAATCATGAATCAGGAGGAGGTTTGAGTTTCTGGACAGAGCCAGCCACAGGGAAGGAGAGGAAAGAATGGACCCTGGTGATTTCACAGGAGTCCCTGGATCAAGCCAGGCCTAATATCCACCCTAGACTCTCCAGCTAAGTGTAGCAATGAAGTGTCTTTTCATGTAAGTCGGTTTGATTTAGGTTTGGTGTTGCTCATGATATGAAAGTATCCTGAGATATGATGGCCTGCTGGTCTTCCTCTGGGTTTAGTCCTGCCTATACCCAGTCCCTGCACATTTTGTTCTTCTCCACTTAGAGCTCCAGCTACTTTGAGAGATCTTCCAGTTCAGCACCAGGAGCCAGACGGTCTGGTTCAGACTGTGGCCCAGCCACTCATGAGCTGTATAAACACAGGCAAGTTACTCTCAGCACCTCATCTACAGTATGGACATGCTATTAATGTGCTCGTTAAGTTTTCCTGACTCTGCAGGCTGAATGAAGGTCAAACGAGGAGGTGTGTTTAAAGCAGCAAGCACTGTGCGGACAGTTAGCCCTGTGTCAGCATCAGGTTTGGGTACACTGACTTTTGTATCTAGGTGGCTGGCATCCTCTGACCTCAGGACCTTTGCACCTGCTGTTCCCTCTGCTTGGAATGCCCTGTCCTTTGGCTGTACATCCTCCAGATGTCAGCTCCCTGAACTTCCTTGTTATATATTCCCAAACCCTCCATCATCTTCTGTCTCAGTACACAATGCAGCCTGCCATTCTGCATTTTTAGATTACTGATTCCTTTTCTGTATCCCTTTCTAGCCTGTGAGTTTGAGGGCAGAGGATGTGTCTCTTTTTCCATGATTTGTGTGGACAAAGGAGACTGGCGGGCTATAGTCGGTGGAGCCATATAGTTGGACACAACGCAATGCACGTATCTTCAATACCAAGGTCAGAGTCTGGGTCCTCAGAAAATGCATAATAAATGAATGAATGGAATGTTCTGACCACTCAGGAGCAGCTTGTTCCCTGGGAATAAAAGTCTTGTGACTCTAGCCAACATCACAGAGATCACAGGAGAGAGAGACACCCTGGTACATGTGAGGCGCTGCCTCAGGCTCCCTGAGGGACCATCAGGGATTCAGCTGGAAGGGCTACAGGCACTCTATGACCTCACACTGGTATTGAGGATGTAGACAGTCTTGATGACCTGATGGGGAGGGCACTTGTTCTTGGACCCACTCAGCACCTGTAGTGGGCAGCAAATCTCTCCCAAGGTCCACGGTGGGCATGTGGCTGAGATGTGCACCGCCTCGGGTGTAGTACACAGGCTATAACGCAAATATAATTATCCTCAAAGGGCAACCGTGTCCCTTCCCCTTCTAAATGCACTTGAACATTACGAGCTTTTAATTAAAACTAAGGCAGCTGTCACTCTGTGCTAAGATCATGCACTAGAAATGAGAAGATGGAGAGGATGCTAAGAGGGACTAGTGCTGATATTATAACACAAGGTAATTGCAATGATGTTCCATGAAATGTGTTTTGTTCTTGAAACTAGAATTGACTTTGATGGCTTTCAAAACCTCGCTGCATTTTTAATCCATGCAGGTACTTCCTTTTCCATTCTCCAGGCTCTGCCAGGATCACCGGGGACCAGTGACATACTGGGAGCTGGAAAGAGCATGAACTTAAACAGAACTGTGGTAAGGACGGTCCAGCTCCCAAGCCTGTCCCATGCTGGGCAGCACTGGGGACGTCTGGAGTCTGGGTGCAGAGGGCAAGGGTCCCAGTTCCATCATGGCTGAACAGAAGCATTAGTGATGTCCCAAGTAAGCCAAGTCCAAGGCTATTCTCTGCTCGTGGGTCACAGTCTCCACCAGGGTCAGGTCAAGATTCTCTAGGTCCAAGCTACAGACCTGGGCTCTGGCCAGTGCCAAGCACCAGAAAACTTGGGGACACCTAGAAATTTAATGGATTTTCATCCAGAGCTTAAAAATTTTCTCTGCTCTCCTACTACTCTGTGTGTGCTGCCTGAAGCAAAGGGAGGGGGGAGCTCAGAATGACTTCCCAGCAACGTGTATGAAACAGCCTTCTCACCCCACCTGGGGTGAGAGCTTCCCTCAGGGACCCAACAGATGACTCCACCTCCCAGGGTTACCTTCCTCCATCGGCCCCAGCCTGGCAAGTTATCCACAGCTTTGTGAGTGCTGACCTACAGCAAGGAGAGCCTTTCCAGGTCGCTGCAAAGGTGAAGAATGAAAATGCTCCCAGGATAGAAAGTCCAAGTGCAGCGTCGCTCCCCATCTTTCATCAACAGCCTCCTCATGAAGGCCCCTGGCCTCGTCTTTTCTCTGAGCTGTTGGGGTGGATGCAGGAAACACCAGTGCTCCCTCATGGAGCACCAGCACATCCCAATTCCTGGGGATGCCCAGGGCCTCCTACCACCTGAGGGCTCTCCACATTGTGGCCCAGCAGTCACAACATCCCAGTTAAGCCCACTTCTGATAATTGGGCTTCCTTGGTGGCTCAGGTGGTAAAGAATCTACTTGCAGTACAGGAGACCCAGGTTCAGTCTCTGGATTGAGAAGATCCTCTGGAGAAGGGAATGGCTACCCACTCCAGTCTTCTGGCCTGGAGAATTCCATGGATTGGCAGTCCTTGGGGTAGAAAAGAGTTGGACACGACTGAGTGACTCTCTTTCTGATAACTGGGGGGCACCTGTACAGGCTTTGGCAGTAGAGTATCACCAGGCAAGATTTATTAAGTAAGTGCAGGAGGAAATCCACGTAAGCTCTTTTTTTTTTTTTTTAAAAGGAAGAGACAAAGGTTTCACCGAAAAAAGTATTTACTGCACCCAGGAAGTTGAAAGAGAAATCAACTCACAAAAGTTGTTTTATTTAAGCATCTTCATTGTCTTGTCTGTGGAAGATCAAAGGATTATGATTTAGAATTATGACACGTTATACAAAGGGCATCCCTGGTGGCTCAGTGGCAAAGAATCTGCCTGCAATGCAGGAGCCACAGGAGACACAGGTTCAATCCCTGGGTTGGGAAGATCCCCTGGAGGAGGGCATGGCAACTCACTCCAGCATTCTTTCCTGGAGAATCCACATGGACAGAGGAGCCTGGTGGGCTGCAGTCCATAGCATTGCAAAGAGTCAGACACAATGTATCACACATGCACACACGCATGCCTATCAAGGAAACACAGACTACATCCATGTCTCTCTCGTGACCAGACACTACAGCTGAGCTGCTGGCTCTCCTCTGCCCCCACCTCTGGTTTCCTAGTGTGTCTCCCCAACATCTGACTATCAGATGGGCAAGAAATATTGGGCCCATATCTGGCCCTTTCCCAACCTTTGTGTCTGATTCGGGGGCTGCAGTCAGCTTGAGTACATGTCACCTGCCCAGGTGGGTAACCAACAGGTGTGTGTCCTGGGAGTGGTGTCTGGGAGTGTGGGTGTTGAGACCTGACTCATGACAGGCCTCAAGGACTAAAGTGGGCCAGAGCTACAATTATGGGAAAAACTGGGTCACTACTCAGAAGGAACTGAGATCATCCTCCCCCTGACCTTGGGGCTCAGCCAGTCAGCAGATTCCCAGACTCCCAGATAACATGAAAAGTCCCCTAAGCAAGCCTGTGTGCNCTGGCCAGTGCCAAGCACCAGAAAACTTGGGGACACCTAGAAATTTAATGGATTTTCATCCAGAGCTTAAAAATTTCCTCTGCTTTCCTACTACTCTGTGTGTGCTGCGTGAAGCAAAGGGAAGGGGGAGCTCAGAGTGACTTCCCAGCAACGTGTGTGAAACAGCCTCCTCACCCCACCTGGGGTGAGAGCTTTCCTCAGGGACCCAACAGATGACTCCACCTCCCAGGGTTACCTTCCTCCATCAGCCCCAGCCTGGCAAGTTATCCACAGCTTTGTGAGTGCTGACCTACAGCAGGGAGAGCCTTTCCAGGTTCCTGCAAAGGTGAAGAATGAAAATGCTCCCAGGATAGAAAGTCCAAGTGCAGCGTCGCTCCCCATCTTTCATCAACAGCCTCCTCATGAAGGCCCCTGGCCTCGTCTTTTCTCTGAGCTGTTGGGGTGGATGCAGGAAACACCAGTGCTCCCTCATGGAGCACCAGCACATCCCAATTCCTGGGGATGCCCAGGGCCTCCTACCACCTGAGGGCTCTCCACATTGTGGCCCAGCAGTCACAACATCCCAGTTAAGCCCACTTCTGATAATTGGGCTTCCTTGGTGGCTCAGGTGGTAAAGAATCTACTTGCAGTACAGGAGACCCAGGTTCAGTCTCTGGATTGAGAAGATCCTCTGGAGAAGGGAATGGCTACCCACTCCAGTTTTCTGGCCTGGAGAATTCCATGGATTGGCAGTCCTTGGGGTAGAAAAGAGTTGGACACGACTGAGTGACTCTCTTTCTGATAATTGGGGGGCACCTGTACAGGCCTTGGCAGTAGAGTATCACCAGGCAAGATTTATTAAGTAAGTGCAGGAGGAAATCCACGTAAGCTCTTATTTTTTTCTTAAAAAAGGAAGAGACAAAGGTTTCACCAAAAAAAGTATTTACTGCACCCAGGAAGTTGAAAGAGAAATCAACTCACAAAAGTTGTTTTATTTAAGCATCTTCATTGTCTTGTCTGTGGAAGATCAAAGGATTATGATTTAGAATTATGACACGTTATACAAAGGGCATCCCTGGTGGCTCAGTGGCAAAGAATCTGCCTGCAATGCAGGAGCCACAGGAGACACAGGTTCAATCCCTGGGTTGGGAAGATCCCCTGGAGGAGGGCATGGCAACTCACTCCAGCATTCTTTCCTGGAGAATCCACATGGACAGAGGAGCCTGGTGGGCTGCAGTCCATAGCATTGCAAAGAGTCAGACACAATGTATCACACATGCACACACGCATGCCTATCAAGGAAACACAGACTACATCCATGTCTCTCTCGTGACCAGACACTACAGCTGAGCTGCTGGCTCTCCTCTGCCCCCACCTCTGGTTTCCTAGTGTGTCTCCCCAACATTTGACTATCAGATGGGCAAGAAATATTGGGCCCATATCTGGCCCTTTCCCAACCTTTGTGTCTGATTCGGGGGCTGCAGTCAGCTTGAGTACATGTCACATATGTGCTGCCCAGGTGGGTAACCAGCAGGTGTGTGTCCTGGGAGTGGTGTCTGGGAGTGTGGGTGTTGAGACCTGACTCATGACAGGCCTCAAGGACTAAAGTGGGCCAGAGCTACAATTATGGGAAAAACTGGGTCACTGCTCAGAAGGAACTGAGATCATCCTCCCCCCGACCTTGGGGCTCAGCCAGTCAGCATATTCCCAGACAACATGAAAAGTCCCCTAAGCAAGCCTGCGTGCACAAAAAATTACCCAATTAATAAATGCCTAATAACCCCTACAACCAATCCACCCCTGCCAACTCCCTGTCTTTGTTCTAAACCTATAAATACTGCTGTAATTCAGGGCTCGGGGCTCTTGCCCCACTCCACTGAGTTGGATGTGGCGGGAGCCCTGGCTCGAGTCAGAAATAAATTCCCTTTTTGCTTTTGCATTGCTGTGGATGTCTTGTTTTCTCAGTTTTGGGGACTCGGACTGCGGGCATAACAGTGAGAATGGAATACTTCCATCCATATCAGTAAACAAGGATGTCACCAGTCATCAGTGATTGTAGCCCTTCAATATGAGCTGGTGAGTCCTGAGGAATTCAGGAAGAAAGAGAATACCTGCCATCTAGCAGCCATCAGACTGCAGCCACTCCTGATGGTGAGCCCTGAGGAAAGGAGGCTCAGGATGTGAAAACAAAAGATACTGGCCCCAGATAGCTGAGGTGCATACAAAAGGAGTGAGTTCAGTGAGCCCAGACCCTTGCATTTTTCCCATACATAGAGAACACTAAATTCCTTAACTTGGGATATTTGGTTTTCTTTAATTAACGATAATCTTTTAATGTTCAGACTACCTGCCCTTTGTTGCAAAACTTCTATATAACCTGGCTCCTCCCCTTGCCTCCTCAGAGTATTTCTCTTAGGATTACTTGATATGCTGCCTCCTGGGCTTAAATCCTAAAAATTTCTGCTAAATAAAACATAACTCTCAAACTTTTAGGCTGTGTGCAATTTTCCTGTCAAAAGTGTCACCTGTGGGAAATGCCTGCCTTGCCTCATTCAAATGTGAATTTCCCATGGGTGTTAAGGGCTGCTGATGTGTGTTACCTAAGCTCGCCCTGCATGTGTAATGTTGTTTGTCACCTGTGTGTGCCATTATGTGGGCCTTTTGCTTGTGATCTCTGTGCTCCTCGTGTATGTTCTGTGTGAGTGTCTTATCTGTGGGTGCTTCCTGCACCCTGTTGTCCAGATGTCATCTTTGTATGTACTACCTGTGAGCTACAGTTAAGCTGCTCTGTTGCAACCATGTTACCTGATCCCATGTTCCCTTCTTGCTACCGTGAGAGTTGGACTGTGAAGAAAGCTGAGCGCCGAAGAATTGCTGCTTTTGAACTGTGGTGTTGGAGAAGACCCTTGAGAGTCCCTTGGACTGCAAGGAGATCAACCAGTCCATTCTGAAGGAGATCAACCCTGGGATTTCTTTGGAAGGAATGATGCTAAAGCTGAAACTGCAGTACAAGTTGGACTGTGAAGAAAGCTGAGCGCCGAAGAATTGCTGCTTTTGAACTGTGGTGTTGGAGAAGACCCTTGAGAGTCCCTTGGACTGCAAGGAGATCAACCAGTCCATTCTGAAGGAGATCAACCCTGGGATTTCTTTGGAAGGAATGATGCTAAAGCTGAAACTCCAGTACTTTGGCCACCTCATGCAAAGAGTTGACTCATTGGAAAAGACTCTGATGCTGGGAGGGATTGGGGTCAGGAGGAGAAGGGGACGACCAAGGACGAGACGGCTGGATGGCATCACGGACTCGATGGACGTGAGTCTGAGTGAACTCTGGGAGTTGGTGATGGACAGGGAGGTCTGGCGTGCTGCGATTCATGGGGTCCCAAGGAGTCGGATACGACTGAGCGACGGAACTGAACTGAAGTACATATCTCCGGTGTGTGTGTGTGCTGTCTCTGTATGTGCTACCTGGGTGAGACTCTTAGTATTTTTCTCCTCTGCTACTTGTGTGTCACCCGTTTGGGGTGCAGTCTACACGTGTACTCACTTGGGTGGTGGGGGTGTTGCCTCTGTATGTTACTGTTACACCGTGGACTAATTGTGTATGTGGTCTGTGATACCCGAATCCAGCTTTCTATGTGTTACCTGAACATTTCCATCTTGTGTTACGTGTATATGTGATGTGTGTGTTGCTGCCTATGTGTTGCTGTGTGAGTGTTCCCTGTGCCCTGGTCACGTGTGTCCTGCCAGCCTGGAGGACTCACTAATACTCACTAAAGCCTAACTGTGATTGGATATGCTGAGACCATGTGACCAGCTCTGGACCAATCACTGAAATCAGGGCAGGGCTTTACTTGACCTGACCTGGAGCCAAGGGTGCGCTGCCTGGATCACTGCTCGGAGCTTGGGAGGCTAATTCCCTGGTTAAACTTGAGGCATTCTGAGAAGGAGAGGTGGATGCTGGGATATGTCCTCCTCAGAATCTATGTCAGTGCCTTGGAGGCTGCTTGCTACCCTGGCATGGGGACCATGAAGGCAGGAGAAGAGGGGATCCCACCTGGGCCCTTTCCCTCTCACTTCTGATCCTGGACATGCATCTCTGAGACCTGCTGACCTCAGTCAGAACCTGGGACCCACTGGGATTACAGCATCCTATATAGTTCTGGCCAGAACTCGGCCACCCTACCCCCTGTCCTGCCCTTTCTCTGGTCCTGAAGATTCCCTACCAGGCTCCTCACAGCTCCGTCATGGACAAATGCTTCTCTGAGTCTATCTGTAGTGTGCTCCTTACAATGGTACTTTCTTATTTTAAGGTTTAGACCCGAGTGTATCAGTATGAAGATTCAAGGCTTTGTGAGTTGACCTACTATAAATTATACTGAGCTCTGGATGGTCTTGAAGCTCTAATGAAATTCGAAATTTTAATGTGATTCATGAACTTGGAAGCTGATGAATCATCCACAGACGCCCAAGGTATCAGCGACCTGCAGACTATGGCCGTGTGTATGGAAGCAAAACCCCAGTACTGGAATTCTCCACTCATTATAGAAAGCAGAAATGGAGTCTAATGAGATGCAAAGCTCAGAAAGCTCTAGAATCACAATGAGAAATTCAGTTGGGAACGGCTCCCAGAAGTAAGGTCTAAGTGGGGCTACAATAGCCCTGGTCCTAGCTAGGTGAGCACACTCCCACAGTGGCAGGGGGTGGAGAAAGTAACCAGGCTGGCTGTCCTGCATCTGTCTTCAGTGCTGTTGGGGAGACTCCACATCAGCAGCAAAGGAGCAGGAAGCCCAAAAGACAAGAGCTGAGTCCCACACAGTGCTCAGACCTCCACCCACCTCCAGAAACGTCTGAGGCTCAGCCTTTTATGACCCCCTCTTCATGGGCGTGGCTGCCTCTCCTGAAGGCTTTCCCCCTCCCAGGAAGCTCCTCCAGACCCCCTGTCTGCTCCTGATGCTCCCTCCTCTGAGCCTCCACAGCACAGGACAGAGCCCCATAGAAGAGTGCTTATCTCATTTCCGTGTCTTGGAGCTGGTCTCATTCACCTGTAATAACAGGATTGCTGTTATCCCATTATTGCTGTTATGGAGGTCATGAGTTCCTTCTAACCCAGAGCATCTGACATCCTTGTTGAGCTCCTCCAGCCTCTGACATGGTGACTGGCAGCAGCAGCCTGGGTCTTGTGGTGACTGTGGCAAGCAAAGTACCCCTGTCAGTCCCTGATTGACACAAAGCTTGGGTGAGAAATGGACTGTTATTTTTAGCACTGAGACATGGGGGTTCTATGTGACTGCTGCAAACCTCTGTGTGCATCCATCGAGAAGCAAATTTTCTAATAGACTGGGAGTCTTGGGCAGCAGGCAAATTTTCCTTCACAACCATATAGCTATCACCCTGTTATCTTCTGTTCCAGGGCTAAGTACTGGAACCCATGTTTCCTAGAACATCCTCTTCTGCAAGGATTAGAGTTTGTTTTTTATTTGCTTCAGGTACATCTGTTTTTATTAGTTCTGATGTGTTTACTTTTTACATCAATTCCAATCAGTCTTTTTCAAAAGTATTCATTTATTTATTTGTGTTTCAGTGTCCTCCCTCCGTTTCAGAGATGGGGAATTTCATTCTGACCTTGGCATCCATTTAATCTCTCCTCTGGGCTCTCACTTTTCTTGTATGGTTTTTCACAGCTAATGAACATGGTTTAGAGTGTTTCTGTTAAGTGGGCTCACCTCTAAGTGGAGAGCTCACTATTTGTAAACAAGGTGCTTGAAATTGTGTTGCTAACCACTCAAGTCAGTAAGATGCAGGGAGATGTATGCAACTGTTCAAGTGACATGCTCAGAAACACATACATATTGACATATTTACGCAGTTGTTGACATTATAAATTTAAGAGAAGATATACACATTTAAGTGAAGGACAGAGAAGCCTGGTGTGCTGCAGTTGATGGGGTCGCAAAGTGTCAGACAGGACTGAGCAACTGAACAACAACAAAGACACATTTAAAGAGATACACTGTAGAAATCAATTTAGGAAAGGCTAAGTAGAACAAACATTCATATTTGCATTCAGACAGAGCCCCTCCACATCTGCCGCTGGTCAGTGTCCAGGTTTATAAATTAATACAAGGGTTTTCCATGACCACTGGGGATGGGGCACGTGCCCCACCTGGAGTGACCATGCACAAATTCACCTTGCAGACCCTGGGGGCAGGCTAGAGGTCGGTGTGTGGGAATAACCAGCCTTGGTAAGAGCTGGCTGGGTGTCAGGACCACCAGGAGCTCATGTGTGACCTTGATCTTCACACAGGCATACGAGACAGGTATGGTGTCACCCTTCATCTCTATGAGGAAACTGAGTCCAAGAATTGGCCTTGGCCTTGTATTTAACGAGGAGGCTAGGACAGATCTGTACTAACACACATCACGAGGGACTGTGACCAGTGTGATATGTGTAGAATTGGAGGAGGGGCCCACATGGTAGGGACACTGAGGATGGTGTTCAGTGGGTGTGACACAGCCCCCACGCAGGGGATGGGGTCACTGCTACAACTTCAACCTTGCTGGAGACAAAATCTCCTCCATCACCCAACAAATGTGCATCGAGTACCTCCCACTTGGTAAGGAAGGTTCCAGAAACCGTGAAGGAGACATTGAACAGGTCACATAAGTTCTTGCCCTGTTGGAGTTGATACTCTAGATGAGGGAGGAGCCCCACAGTGATCATGGGACTTGAATCATGGACATTGTGACTCCAGGTGTTGATGTGTGTTCTGAGGACAGTGATGCAGGGTGATGTTATAGATAGATGTGTGTGTGTGCATGCATGTATAGGTGTGTGTGCACATGTATATAAATGTGGAGGTGTGTGTGAAAATGTAGATATGCAGGTGTGTTATGGTATGTGTCGGTGGAGGTGTTAGTGCATAAATCTATTAAGTGTGTGTGTGTGTTTGTGTGCATGCACACTTTCTAGTTTAGAGTGAACAGTCAGAAAAAAAGCCCCTCTGAAAGTTGATAGCTGAGATTGATCTTGGGGAAAAGTGATCTGGGAAGAAGGAACAGAAAGAGCAGAAGAGCTGGGTGGGGACTGGCATGGGCCAGGAGAGAGAGGAGCAGCTTTTTGGGAGGAGGTATGGGAGACAAAGTGGGCGAGGCCACCTGTATGGAGTTTCAGGCAAAAGGAAGGGGTTTGGATTTTTTATTTAATTCTTCTAAGAAGTCCTTGGAACTTTTATAAAAAGTTTTGTTGAGAAAAAATTGACATACAACAATCTGCTCACATTTAAAATGTGCACTTTGATGAGCTTTGATGTACCTGTATCCCAGTGAAAATATCATCATGATCAAGATAGTGAATATGTCCCATTCTTCCCCAAAGTGTCCTTCAGGCATATCCCCTGATGCTCACTGTCTGCTGGTAGACAGAGCGTGTCCGCAAGCACAGCCCCCAGCTGATGAATGACAAGATTCAGTGTATCAGCAGCCCTACTCCTTTGCCCCTTAGGAGGGGGAAGAACTGCAAGAATGTCCACACTGAATGTGATTCCCTGGTGGGACCAAGCTCTAATTGCACACAGAGTTAACTGACTTCATAACAGACCCCCTATGACCTTGTTCCCCCAACTCCCTATAGTGTTTGCTGAGATCCCTTCCCAAATACACAACATGACCTTGAATCTGTGCTCCAGGCCAGCTTCTAGGGGGAAATAAACTAAGTCACTATGCATTTGAGGCCAACCCTCCAGGATTTATAAGATACTGGATGTGGGATGAAGCAAAGGGGGAAATCATAGATGAAGCCCGAACCTCTGCCCTGAACGTGAAGGCAGCTATGCTGTCAAGAAGTGGGTTATGTGAAAGAGAAACATCTCAGGTGGGAGACATGCCAATAAAATCCTGATGGTCACATGGTTTGGACACTTCCTCAGCAGCCCCAGGATAAAAGGCTGTGAATATTTCTGGAATTTCCATAGCCCCAAGCTCCAGATCCCCAGTGGGTCTCTTCAAGTCTGCCTGAGAGCTTTAGAGAATTCCTCTTTTTATCATATGCTAGTAATGGATTGTTCAAGTAGCTACCAGTGAGCTCTCTTCATTTCTGTGTAATATGTCCAGACACTCCTGGAAATTATTTCATTAGTGGCCTCATTTTCAGCCACAAGTGGCTTTATTAATGTTCCTCCTAGGAATTAAATTCCCATGCTTGGCCTCTATTTCATTTCAAGGTTTATTTAAATTTACTTTTTAGTCCTTTGTAAGGTAATGGAATGTGTGTGAGCATCTAACCGGCAAATGGGTTTTGTAAACTTTAGGTTTGTCAATGGTATTCTGGTTGGGAATTTTTTTTAAACTGAAGTGTATTTGATTTACAACACTACAGTAGATTTAGGCTACAGCAGAGTGATTCCGTATTTATACAGATTGTACTCCATTAAAAGTTATCACAAGGAAATGGTTGTATTTGGGCTTCCCAGGTGATGCTACTGGTGAAGAACCTGCCTACCAATGCAAGAGAAGTAAGAGATGCAGGTTCGATCCCTGGGTGGGGAAGATCCCCTGGAGGAGGGCATGGCAACCCACTCCAGTACTCTTGCCCACAGAATCCCTATGGACAGAGGAGCCTGGCGGGCTGCAATCCATAGCATTGCACAGAGTAAGACATGACTGAAGCAAAATGATAGGATTTCAAAAGAGAATCTCCCCAGGTCGTTAGGTGCCCAATATGCTACTGGAGATCAGTGGAGAAATAACTCTAGAAAGAATGAATTAATGGAGCCAAAGCAAAAACAATACCCAGTTGTGCATGTGACTGGTGATAGAAGCAAGATCCGATGCTGTAAAGAACAACATTGTATAGGAACCTGGAATGTCAGGTCCATGAATCAAGGCAAATTGGAAGTGGTCAAACAAGAGATGGAAAGGGTGAACGTCGACATTCTAGGAATCAGCGAACTAAAATGGACTGGAATGGGTGAATTTAACTCAGATGACCGTTATATCTACTACTGTGGGCAGGAAGCCCTCAGAAGAAATGGAGTAGCCATCATGGTCAACAAAAGAGTCCGAAATGCAGTACTTGGATGCAATCTCAAAAACGACAGAATGATCTCTGTTCGTTTCCAAGGCAAACCATTCAATATCACAGTTAACCAAGTCTATGCCCTGACCAGTAATGCTGAAGAAGCTGAAGTTGAACGGTTTTATGAAGACCGACAAGACCTTTTAGAACTAACACCCAAAAAAGATGTCCTTTTTATTATAGGGGACTGGAATGCTAAAGTAGGAAGTCAAGAAACACCTGGAGTAACAGGCAAATTTGGCCTTGGAATG
>SJYX01014643.1:10250-33519 GCA_006410675.1 Oreotragus oreotragus
TCATCTGCATATCTGAGGTTATTGATATTTCTCCTGGCAGTCTTGATTCCAGCTTGTGCTTCTTCCATTCCAGTGTTTCTCATGATGTACTCTGCATATAAGTTAAATAAGCAGGGTGACAATATACAGCCTTGACGTACTCCTTTTCCTATTTGGAACCAGTCTGTTGTTCCATGTGCAGTTCTAACTGTTGCTTCGTGACCTGCATAGAGATTTCTCAAGAGGCAGGTCAGGTGGTCTGGTATTCCCATCTCTTTCAGAATTTTCCACAGTTTCTTGTGATCCACACAGTCAAAGGCTTTGGCATAGTCAATAAAGCAGAAATAGACGTTTTTCTGGAACTCTTTTGCTTTTTCCATGATCCAGCAGAAGGAGGAAGGTGAACTGGAAATTTTCTAGGAAGGGTGTAAATAAGCTGCTTAGCTTATAAAAGTTTTACTAAGAAGAAAAGGGAAAGAAGCCAGGAGAAGGTTCGGTGTGACGAGAGCCATCTAAAAGAAGAGTTACAGTTGGAAGGCGGATACTAGGAACTTACTGGAAGACGAGAGAATGAACACTCTGTTTAGCAGCTTGCAGTGGGTGCTGTGTTGAGTTGGGTAGAGAGCTCAAGCCGGGGTCTGGTGACGCCAGGTATATGTGGAGCTTATGGCCTCTGACCCAGCAAGCACAGTGCAGACTGGCTTTTCCAGCTTGACAGCCCCTGCCTGGGAGACGCACAAAGCACACCCCGACACCAGCAGCCCCGGTAGGACATTGGAGGGCTGGGAGACTGCAGATGCAGTACTTGGCCACCAGGGACCAGGCGGCTGTATTTCAGGGATCCAGGAAGGCCTCACTGGGTCCATACCTGGTGACGGCTGGCGCTTACACGGGAGAGGGTGGGGAGGAACATGCTGGTGAATGCGAACTGGATGGGGAAGGAACCCAAGATAGGACACAGAGTGTCTTGGGTGGAGGGCATGTATAGATGTGGGGGCACAGGAGAGGGAAGTCAGGCCCTGCTGTGGAGCGCCCTGGTCAGGGGGCTTAGCTGTGACAAGTGCGGGAATCCTTGTCGGGTTCTGGGCTGAGAGGGCAGGCTTGAGGGAGAGGGCATGGTGGCCTTCAGAGAGACAGGAGCAGGGAAACCAGAGTCAGATTGTAGGTTGCAGAGAGCCATGGGTGTTCACACACAGCCCTGATAATTCAGGGTCTGTGGGGGATGAGATAGTTATTATAAGGCTGCACTCGGTTAGAGGGAAGGATGATGCAGAGAGAATCCCCAGTGATCCTGGAACAGGGTCACTGAGCCCAGCCTCGTGGAAGCTGGTTGGGGTCCAAACAGCAGGAGCAGAGATTTGTGAGTTGTCCCTCTGTGACAATCAGGGGTCTCTGTGGGCTCATCAAGAGTAGTTTCCTAGAGCCAGACTCTAGGGGAGGGGCGGACGCCTCTGGGAGGGAGGGGTGCCCCTGGTCTCACTGAGCTCCTGAGCTGCTGTGTGCCGTCCGCCAGCCTGGCCTTTCCCTCAGCACACGTGCGTGGCCTCATGCGTTGCTGCCCGTGGCAGGATTTGCCCCTTCTCTGCCAGACGTGTGTGTTCCACATCCACTGGCACCAGCTGTGGGTCTCGCAGACCCTGTAGTTGGCCTTGAGTGGGGTCGGGAGAAGAGCAGGGACTGTGCCTGAACTCCCGGGGTGGTACTGACATAGCAATGCCTGCCTGTCCTTCAGGCTGGCTGGCTTTGCCAGGGAAAGGAGGGAAGTGACCACAAATTGCACACATCTGAGCCTGGAGAGATTGCCCCTTGGAATTAAGGGGAGCGAGGAAAATGCTCCCCTTTACTCTGAGACACAGAAAGATGTCTGTGTTTGCTTGTGGTTCTGGCGTTCCATGAGCAGCCTTGGGAAGAGAGCTGTATTCTACACTTTGATGATAAGAGTAAAAATGTTTGTCTGTTACAGAGGATCACTGTCCCTTCGTCCTCAGAAGAGTTTCAGAAGGTCTGGAGCCTCTTCAACTGCACGATGCCTCTCTACTCTATTCAGAAGATTGAACGGGTCCAGAACCCCGCTCTCTGGGAAGTCTACCAATGGTGTGTCCAGGGCTCGCTCTTGGTGGGCTGGTCCCTTGTTCCCTCAGACAGCTGCTTCCCAGACATGCCGGTGTGGCAGCAACAATCCGTTACAGCAGCTGCTGCTTGCCCCAGCCCACAGGGATCAGGAGCTGCGTCCCTCTTCTGTGCCCCCTCACCTGTATAACTCAGTGCCAGCGTGTCCCTCCAGAGACAGGGCGGAGTGGGGGCAGGTGCTGTGGCTTCTCCAGGGACAAAGCCAGTTCCTGCAGTAGACACTCTGCCTCCCTGGAGATCAACAGGGGAGGGTCCATAGAAGCCACCCCTCACCCTGGGGAATGTAACGTATTGTCCTGGCAGCCAGAGGGTAGGGGCCTCCTTTTTGTGCCCAAGGACTGACATGTCCATGTGGGAAGGAAATCCACAACCGGTCCCCGTGGTGGGCCTGGGGTCCTGTCCCCTTTTCCCACAAGAGGCTGGAGCAGGGTCATCTGAACTCTGGCCCAGTGATGAGATCAGGGAACTTAGAGGAGAGGGAGGAGGATGCCCCCGCTGTCCAGCATCTTCCAGCTCCCTTGGCTAGGCTCCAGGCGGGAGCAGGATACTGGGAAGAAGCAGCCTGCCTTCTAAGCGCTCATCCATCTGCTTTGGGGGTTCAAGGAGCCGTGGAGGCCTGGAGCCCAGGAGGGAGGGCTTCCCTCTGCTCTCACTCAGGTCCTGCTCTCAGCTTTCCAGGCTCCTGGTCCATGACTGGAGTCTCAGGGCTCCTGGTCTTACGGCACTTCTAATCAGACATGTTTTCTTGGGTTGGGCAGCCTGTGTTTGGTGGCAAGTGCCCACTGCCTGCAGCACACGTTCCCTTCGTGATTCTAGGCAGAAAGAGCAGATGCAGAAGAGGAACGGTGGGAAGATGGTAGACGAAAGGCAGCTGTTCCATGGCACCAGCACTGGTTTTGTTGATGCCATCTGCCAGCAGAACTTTGACTGGCGGGTCAGTGGTCTCCACGGTACTTCCTACGGCAAAGGTAAGCACCCCTGCTGGCAGAATCACCTTGGCCTCACTGTCCAGGACCCAGAAACCACCTTAAAACAAATTGACAGAGGGCGTGGGAGGAACCAGCAAGAGTTGCACCAGTAGTTCAGACTCGGGGAGGACGGGCCGGGATGTGGGGCCCAGCTGTCAACACCTGACTCTCCCTTCCCATCGTGTGCAGCCCCAGGCCTGACCCCCTGCTTAGGCTGGGGTTTGGCTTCCCTGGGAGATGAACCTGCATCCCTTTTGGGGAATGGGAAGAGGAGACAGAGCTGCCTTCCCAGCCTAGAGTCAGGTCCCCACCTGTCCACGCTGTTACCTTAGAGTAAAAATCTGAACACTGAGATACGCTCAGGTAAACGTGTCATTCTGGCTATAACATGTTACCTGGTTTTGTCTCTTAGTTATTTTTAAACTTTATTTGAAAATAATTTCTAACTCACAGGAAAGGTGCAAGAATAATATTTTAAAAACCCTCCCACATAAATTTTACCAGTTCATCAGTTTTTTTTTCACATTGGATTTATCACCCTGTCTCTTATTTCTGAACCATTTGGAAGTAGGTGGCATGTATCATACCACTTTACCCTTAAACACCTCCTGAGAACAGGAACATTCTCCTCTCCCCTTCAGTGGTTGCTAAATTGAGAGAACATCGTAGTGGTGTGATCTGTAGTCAGCAGCTTCTTGGCCAGGTCTGTCCGTTAGCTTCAGTCTGACGGCTGTAGGGTCAGGGTGCATGAGAGCTGGTGGTAGGTTGTAAATCTGAATGTGCAGGAAGCAGCTTCCAACTCAGATTCTCATCCATAAATCTATGTATCAGGCGGCGGGTGTCTGCAGCATGTTCTATGGGTGGGGTCTTGGTCTTTTTCCATACTAACCCTGCGAAGTTGGGCCACAGCCCCATTTTATGGCTCAGGAAGCTGACATTCTGGGGGAGGGAGTCAGTAGTGAGGGGCCCAGAGACCTTTAGAGTTGGAGTGACAGATCTTACTTGAAAGGAGTTTTCCATCTCAGAGTTTCATGATCCCTCTGAAGCCCTTCATGAGGAAGAAGCTGTAAAAACAGGAGCTGGGGGGGGGCGGGTAGAGGCTGTAGGTCTTGCCCTGCTGGCAGGAAGTGGGCACGCCTTTTCCGGCCACAGGCTGACCCTGGTGTCCTTGCAGGGAGCTACTTTGCCCGGGACGCTGCATACTCCCACCACTACAGCAAAACTGACAGCAATACCCACACCATGTTCTTGGCTCGGGTGCTGGTGGGCGAGTTTGTCCGGGGCAGCACCGCCTACGTCCGCCCCCCGATCAAGGAGGCCCAAGGCAACATCCTGTACGACAGCTGCGTGAACAGCATGTCCGAACCCTCCATCTTCGTGATCTTCGAGAAGCACCAGGCCTACCCGGAATACATCATCCAGTACACCGCCTCCACCAAGCCCCCGGCCGCTACCCCCACCCTCTTCTCCTTAGCCTCTTTCTTCAGCGGCCGGCAGTGAGCACCCCGATGGTTTTATGCCTTTTTGGCTTATCTTACTTGAAATAGCTGTTTAGGGAAAGTTTTTTTTTTTTAAACAAAAAAAACTTTTAATGAACTGTTCATTTAACATTGCTTCATGATGAAGTTACGAAGATTCTTAATCTCTGGCTGATGATAATATTTTCACTTTTAAATCACTTTTGGGCTCGCCAGTAATGATGGTAGGTGAATCCATTATTGCTTTTTACTCTGGTGTTAAAGTTTTATTTTTTACTCTTTGTTGACTTTGCTGCAGATTGGCATCAGGCACAGAGTTTCCAGACACTATTTTATGGATTAGTTTTAATTTGCAACAATTTCTGTCTCTTCAGTGGTTTGACATTTCAGGGTCTTTGTGGCACTTGGAGTTGTTTTTGTCAGAATAACACAGGAGCCATTGGTACAGAAAGTCCTGGGTTGTGGGCCTGGCAGGGCACAGTCATCGTGTCTGTTGCGGTGTGTCTAATCCAGGCAGCATTTCTGCTGCTTCTCCTGGGCTTCTGGCCTTGAAATCGGCCCATGTTAGACCAGTGGCTACTGTGTGGTGTCATTGAGTCTCGGTTGGTTTCCCTTAGTCATTGCAGGTGACAGGAATGAGTGGCTCCCCCAGGACCTGGCCTGGCGTGTGAATGCCTGCCCCTGCCTCTGCACAGAACACCCTCTGAATAAGGCTTTTAAGTCCCTGTGAGATCTGAATACCTGTGCTGCAGTGTCACAGCAGAGTCTGGGAATAAAAAAAATACTTATGTGACATGGGTGACAGCTGCGGTTCATTTTTCAGTGTCTGTTTATTGGGCGCCTGTGGGGTAAGTCACTTTTCTGGGTGTCAGGATAAAACAGAGCCCCTGTTTCTGGCCTCGAGGAGGGCTGTGCATGGTTTTATCATGAAGGTGATGAAGCTGAAGCTTCACAGCCCCTCATTTACTGGGGCTCCTTCCACAGCCCTCAGGGGGAACCACTGCTACCTGGCTGCATGATCATACATTTTGGTTAAATTTGAAAGTTACATATTTGTTTCTTTTTCTTTCCCTCAACTCAGATTTCAAGCCCCACAAAACCCAGATCCGCTACTATGCACTATGTTCTGGACATGGAGTGGGTGGTGTGTTCTGTGTCTCCTGCACACACAGTGGTTGGTAGGGTCTCTGACTAGGACTGGAGGGGCTGGCAGGATGGCTCCACCTCTTGAGGCCCTCTACCCACTCTTGGGTGGCTGTGCCCGCTGGCCTGGGTTCAGTCCTCAGCAAGGTGTCTTCCCTTCCCCTGCACCCTTCCTTTCCATCCCCCAGCCTCCTGATACAGTGTGTCCAGTTTCCACAGGATGCCTCTGCCTGCGGTTCTCAGATCTGAGACTGCTAGGAGCTGAGTGGTGGGAAGCAGCAGGAGTGGTTTCGTTGAGGGTATGGGTGAGGAGAACAGCAGGAGGTGATCAAATGCTCCAGAAAAGTCAAGTGAACTGTGGAGTCTGCCAAGGTCTCTACCCTTGCTGACCTTTGAGAAAGCACATTGCCACCTACCTGGACTGGACATTGAGGAAAGGGCTGGGGTCCATGAAGCTGGATTGTGGGTGGGAGTGGAGGGCAGCTATTCCTGTGGGCATGGGAGGGGAGTGGGCACTGTGATGGGAAGAAGTCAAAAAGACCTCTCAGAATTCCCAGGCAAAGAGGTAGTGGGATGCAGAGCATGCTTATGTGTGTGTGTGTGAGAAAGAGACTGACAACAAATAGTCATGAGGCTGGTTGCTTATATTCTAAGAGGCCAGACAGGGAAGGGAGCTCTGCAGGTGGGGCGCTTTAGGGGAAGCATTGGGTGCTGGGGACGGGAGGCAGGGAGAAAAAAACAGCAGAAGCCGCAATCACAGCGGTGGACATGGGGAGGCTCTCCTGCAACAGCCTGCACTTCCTACTGGAGGGTCAGCCTCGGTACCACGTCCTTGCAGATTCCTCCTCTGTTACATCAGCCCTGTGATGCTGCTCAGGTGTTGCACAGAGGAGGGGGCTGGTGATCTAGGTCAGCGTCCTCCTTTTATACATGAGGAAACGGCACAGAGGTGAAAAGACCACAAGGCTGCTGGAGGCAGATCTGAGTTTCAGTTTGCAAGTTGTTTGTTACATTTGAACTTCTCAGCAACACAATAATTACTTTTAATAAATTCAGCTCTGTATTTTGATTCTTTGATCAAAATTATGATAGGATGGGGACCTCCCTGGGGGTACAGTGGTTAAGAATCTGCCTGCCAGCGTAAGGGCCATGGGTTTGATCCGTGATCCAGGAAGATCCCACGTGCCTCTGAGCAACTAAACCTGCATGTCCTAACTACTGAGCCTGTGCCCCGCAGCGAGAGAAGCCCATGTGCCCACTCACTGCAACTAAAGAAAGCCCTCAGCACACACAGCTACAAACACAGCATAGCCAGAAACAGAAAATTATAATGCTCTTTTTAAAATTTTGGAGTATAGTTGCAGAGGACCCAGAGATCGAATTGCCAACATCCGTTAGATCACAGAAAAGCAAGAGAGTTCCAGAAAAACATCTGCTTCGTTGACTATGCTAAAGCCTTTGTGTGGATCACAACAAACGGGCTAATTCTTAAAGAGATGGGAATACCAGACCACTTTAACCTGCCTCCTGAGAAACCTGTATGCAGGTCAGGAAGCAACAGTTAGAACTGGACATGGAACAACAGACTGGTTCCAAATTGGGAAAGGAGTATGTCAAGGCTATATATTGTTACCCTGCTTATTTAACTTATATGCTGAGTACTTCATGTGAAATGCTGGGCTGGATGAATAACAAGCTGGAATCAAGATTGATGGGAGAAATATCAATAACCTCAGATGTGCAGATGACACACCCTTATGGCAGAAAGCAAAGAGGAATTATAGAGCCTCTTGATGAAGGTGAAGAGTGAAAAAGCTGGCTTAAAACTCAACATTAAAAAAATTTAAGATCATGGCATCTGGTTCCATCACTTCATGGCAAATAGATGGGGAAAAATAGAAATAGTGGCAGACTTATTTTTGGGGGTTCCAAAATCACTGCAGATGGTGACTGCAGCCATGAAATTAAAAGAGGCTTGCTCCTTGGAAGAAAAGCTATGACAAACCTAGATGGCATATTAAAAAGCAGAGACATGACTTTGCCAACAAAGGTCTGTACAGTCGAAGCTATGGTTTTTCTAGTAGTCATGTATGGATGTGAGAGTTGGACCATAAAGAAAGCTAAGCACTGAAGNGCTATGACAAACCTAGATGGCATATTAAAAAGCAGAGACATGACTTTGCCAACAAAGGTCTGTACAGTCGAAGCTATGGTTTTTCTAGTAGTCATGTATGGATGTGAGAGTTGGACCATAAAGAAAGCTAAGCACTGAAGAATTGATGCTTTTGAACTGTGATGTTGGAGAAGACTCGAGAGTCCCTTGGACTGCAAGGAGATCCAAACAGTCCATCCTAAAGGAAATCAGTCCTGAATATTCATTGGAAGGACTGATGCTGAAGCTCTAGTACGTTGGCCACCTGATGAGAAGAGCTGACTCATTGGAAAAGACCCTGATGCTGGGAAAGATTGAAGGCAGGAGAAGAAGGGGTCGACGGAGGATGAGATGGTTGGATGGCATCACTGACTCAATGGACATGAGTTTGAGCAAGTTCCAGGAGATGGTGAAGGACAAGGAAGCCTGGTGTGCTTCAGTCCACGCGGTCGCAGAGTCAGACATGACTGAGTGACTGATCAGCAATAGCAGTTGCTTTACAATGTTGTGTTTCTACTATACAGCAAAATTAGTCAGCTATATATATACATGGGTTTTAAACTTCCTTCCCATTCAGGTCACCACAGAGCATTAAGATAGGATGTTCTTTAAAAGAAAAAGTACATTTTGGCCTCATCACTTTTCTGTGCATTGAAACTTAGAATGTTGGTAGTACTCTACCTAGAAAAATCAAAGCATAATAAAGCTTTTGAACCACTTAAAGTTGAGCTTCTGGTCAACATTATTCTCTTAAGTTAAACATCACAATGCACCAGACCCTGAAAAGATCCCCCTACTTGGGCCATCAGGACCACTTGGGCATCTGTGTGTCCCCTACCCTGTAGATGCCTTCCATCCTGAGGCCGGAATTTCTTCCAAAACCCCAAGTTCTCAGTCATTTTGTCCAAACTGTGTTTTAACTCATTTAACACCAGTCCTTTATTGAGAGGAGGATCTGTCTTTTAAACACCATTAGCAAAGTCAAAACTAAGTGCTGCTGCTGCTGCTAAGTCACTTCAGTCATGTCCGACTCTGTGCGACCCCATAGACGGCAGCCCACCAGGCTCCCCCATCCCTGGGATTCTCCAGGCAAGAACACTGGAGTGGGTTGCCATTTCCTTCTCCAATGCAGGAAAGTGAAAAGTGAAAGTGAAGTCGCTCAGTCGTGTCTGACTCTTTGAGACCCCGTGGACTGCAGCCCACCAGGCTCCTCCATCCATGGGATTTTCCAGAAAAGAGTACTGGAGTGGGGTGCCATCGCCTTCTCCGAAACTAAGTGCAACACTCATTTATTAAGCATTTAGAAAATGTTACATAAATGACCACTTTTATATTCATAGGCCAGGCACGCTTTCAACTGCTTCTTTGGTGTTCTAACAAAAATCCACATTTCCACACGAGGATTTTCTTTGGATGAGAAGGTGGTGTCAGCGGGAGACGATTCTGATGTAGACGCCATTTTTTGGACCTAGGGCAGACTTGGATTCTAGCTGCAGTGGTACCTAAAATAGAAGAAATTATGATATCTGTCAGAATTAACCCTATTGATGAGAAAGTTCCCTGGGAATGGGCCTGAGGCAGGTTGTGGGAATTGGGCTGAAGGCTGAGGGAGGGCAGGGCTGAGAGTGAGCAAATTGGCCTCCCCAGGGGGACTCTGAGAGGCCACAGAGTCGTGTCTTGGGCCCGGTTTTGGACAGGGACTCACCCCTTTTCTATGTTAATAACATCCTGCAGAGGAAAGTGAAAGTTGCTTAGTTGTGTCTGACTCATTGCAACCCCATGGACTGTAGCCTGCCAGGCTCCTCTGTCCATGGAATTCTCCAGGCCAGAATACTGGAGTGGGTAGCCATTCCTTTCTCCAGGAGATCTTCCCAACCTAGGGATTGAACCTAGGTATCGCACCTTGCAGGTGAATTCTTTACCAACTGAGCCACCAGGGAGGTCCCAAAATACTGGAGTGGGCAGCCTGTGCCTCCTCAGGNCCATGGAATTCTCCAGGCCAGAATACTGGAGTGGGTAGCCATTCCTTTCTCCAGGAGATCTTCCCAACCTAGGGATTGAACCTAGGTATCGCACCTTGCAGGTGAATTCTTTACCAACTGAGCCACCAGGGAGGTCCCAAAATACTGGAGTGGGCAGCCTGTGCCTCCTCAGGGAATTTTCCTGACCTAGGAATCAAACAGGGGTCTCTGCCATTGCAGGTGGATTCTTTACTAGCTGAGCTACCAGGGAATCTCGCAGAGGAGGGTCCTCCAGTTATCCTTCTAACAAGGTGGGAGCAGAGCACTGCAAATGAAAACATGCTGGTTTAGACAGGCCACCCAACCTGCCCAAGGGCACAGAGTGCCAAGTGGTGAACAAAACCCTAGACCTTCCTCATCTCTCCCCCTGGGGCCCAGCCAGAAACTGAGTAGGACCCCCTCTCCCTTTCTCAGGGGCTTAGGGAGAGCTCCCCGCTGAAAGTCCACTGCCATTCAGAAGGCTTTCCTTAACGTCCAGTTTAGGCAGATCGATGGTGGGATGGAGATTAGGAAGAAAAGCCACAGAATTACTCTAGAAGTAGGGTATCCTCTACAGCTGCATGTGAAAGGAGTGTTCAGTGGCTACCATGGGACCTCCAAGGAGAGAAGTGCCACCAGGCCTTGGTGCTGGGGCCAGGCAGGCTTTCTGATCGATGTCTTTGAGTCCTGATGGAAGACCAGTCATAGGCTCAAGAAACAAGACGATCTAGATTTGTCCTATCCCCTGTGGCACCCACTAGTGAAAGTGGGTACTGAGTGCTTGAAGTGTGGTTAATGCAAATGAGGGGCTGAATTTTTAATTGTATATATTAATTACTAACATAAATAGCCACGTGTGGCTAGTGGCTGTAATACCAGACAGTGCAGGTATGGAGCACACTTGAAACAGGATTTCAAAAATAGTAGCTGTCTGCTGTGGCTGGCAAAGTTGTCAGGGAGGGCTTGCTGGAGGAACTGGCACCTGGGGTAGGGCTAGGAATGAGAGACGCCTTGTGCGCAGGACTTCTCTGGGGCCAGTTTGTGGTCTGAGGGAATACCAATCTGGATTCGGAGGATGGGATTAGACTCGGGGTGGGGAACGGGGAGGGATGGCATTCCGGAAAGGGAAGCGGCCTGAGCAGGCAGGAGGTGCGGCGGGTGGAAGGCTCTTGGAGTGGTAAGTTGGGGTGCAGTGAGTACCCCTGCACCCGGAGCAGCGGGTGGGGCTCACCTGCGTCTCGGGACAGGTTTCGAACCGGAACTTGCGCAGGACGTGGAGCAGCGTCAGCTTGAGCTCCAGGAGTCCCAGCCGCACCCCGAGGCAGCTCCGGGGGCCCGCCCCGAACGGCAGGTACGTGTAGGGCCGTCTGCGCTGTTGCGCCTCAGCCGTGAACCTGCAGGGCAGCACGGTCAGGGTGGGCCCGGAACACCACCCTACACAGGGCCTCACTCTCCTCCTACCAGGCAGGCGGGGCCTCAACCCTCCACCCAACTGCGCCCCGCGCCCCGCCCCCCGGGGTCTGCAGGATCGTTTTCTGCTGGACCCGTCAGTCCCCAACGCTCCGGAGCAGGTGGCCACCTTCCACACGGTTCAGTCCGGGCTCCGCTCCTCCTGTCCTGCCAAGCCCTCCAGGCACTGTTGAATTCAAAGAATCACCGGGAGCATCAACTTTGCCCTCTCTGCCTCTCCTTATGAATTCACTGCGTCGTTAATGTGCCAGCAGACTCACTAGAATCCGTGATGAAAGTCTCCAAGAAACCACAGCCCTAGCTTCACCTGTGGCTCCAGTTTCCCCAGCAGCCAGAGGGTGACCTTAGCCGGCCGGCATCCCCTTCCTAAGCAGAGTCCCTGGGCACCAGCCCCCTCTGACGGCTTTGTCCTACCAGTTTGTCTCTTGATGCCATGATGGGAGCTGTCTCCCTGCCCACATTTGCCTTTCTGGATCAAGAATGCAACTTGAACTTCTGGAGGTGGCAGTATTTGACTCACTGGAAGCTCTTCTTCAGCTCCAAATGACAACATTTGCCACACATGTTCCATGACAGTAACGCTAGGTGACAACCACTATTTTGTAATAGGGGCCAGCTCACTTATTACTGCCTCTGGAACTTATGGGCCCAAGAATCTTTGACCCACTTTTCATGTTAAGGCACTTTTTGTTTTCAAGTGAAGTCACTCAATCGTGTCCGACTCCTTGCGATCTCATGGACTGTAGCCTGCTAGGCTCCTTTGTTCATGGAATTCTCCAGGCAAGGATACTGAAGTGGATTGCCATTTCCTTTTCCGGGGGATCTTCCCCATCCAGGGATCCAGCTCGGGTCTCCTGCACTGTGGGCGGGACTCTACTGCCTGAGCCACTAGGGAAGCCCTTTTTGTTTCAAGGCCATTTGTTTTCAGAGGTGATGCTGTAAACCCTGCAGCTGCTGTTTCTGTGTCTGGATCTCTACCGTAATTCCAGGAGCTGCTGAGCAGCACAGTGTTGCTTATCTGGGTGCTACTGCCATGGTTTCCTAGGGACCGGGGTTGTAGAGTCAGGGGTGCGTTAACAGGAAGATGGAGCCACTAACGGTGGAAACACAGCTGCCAGCTGGTGAGCCCCTCACTTGCCAGATCAACCAGGAGGTGGCATGCATCCACTCTCATGAGGAGGAAGTGCAGATGCCTGCTCAGACATTTTAAACTGGGAGTCTGGAAATGAAGTTTAGACAATGGACCAAATCCATGCGGGGGACAGAAGGGAGTACTCAGGTCTACCATGTTAGCATAGCCGGGCTTCATGAATTCCTGAAAAAACTGTTGATACTCTTGTTTTGGAACAGGCCTTCATTTTTTAAGAAAGGAAGTGATATCCTGCTACATCTTAATGTGTTTCTGAAAGGTGTCCTCTTTCTTGGTGTGAACAAACAGTGGACACCCGCCTGAAAGTGCCTTGTTACTTGCACGCAGAGCTGTGGAAATGGCTAAACCTCTGGACTGTGTTTTGAGCTCTTCAAAAATGGTACACTTAGTTCCTTTAGAAATTATGCCTCAAAAACTTCTCTCTGATTGCCGCAGCTTTTGACTTTGGGGGCACTTCACTAAATCTCTGTCTCCTGGCAGCTGCCTCCAATCCTCACACTCACTTCCCCCACCAGCCCTCTTGAGAGGGCAGTACTCACCTCTCGGGGTTGAAGTTCTCGGGGTTTGGCCAGTGCTCGGGGTTGTAGTGCAGAGCGCCCACGGCTGTCTCCAGCACAGCGCCCGCGGGGATGCGCTGGCCCAGCAACTCGCAGTCCTGTGCCGCCACCCGTGTGAACCTGCGGGGACGCACGGGTCACCCCCGCTCTGAGGCAGAGCAGAGACGAGATGGAGAGCCCGGGGGGTGGCTGTGCTGGGGCTCAGGTCTGCAGTGTGGGAGGGGGCTGGCGGATGGGAGGTCCAGCCTTCTTCCTGGGGTGACCCAGACAGGGACCAACCCTCACCCCAACCCCACCCCAGCTTTGGCTAGTAACCCTACGTCGTTCTGGACCCTGGGGTCTCTAGGTTTATCCATCCCTTCCTTCAGCCTGAAGAACCTGTCTTATGCCTGGTGTTGGGGTGCACGAGAGCCTCGGTATTGGAAGCCATGCAGGGATCGTCCCCCGGCCACCATGCCTTCTTCTTCCCATTCCCGTCGGGGCCACACCCTTGCTTTACCTACAGGAAATTTGGGTTTGCACATCTGTTCCCCTTCATTGTCTGTGTGGCTATGGAGAACTTCTACTGGAGAGGAAAGCATCTTGATCAGATTGTTTCTTTTGCCAAATGACAATGGCTTAATACCATTTACATCTTATTTGAAAAGGCTAGATCATATGTGTCTGCCTATGAACATAATGTTTACAGAAGAATACCTAAACTTGTACCATGACCTCCCGTAAGGGGTGGTGCTAGGGCGGAGGATGGTGAGGGACCAGGGGGGCCGACTTTTCCTTTGGATCCTTCTGTATTTCTTCATTCTTAAGTATAAGCAATTTTATTTTGGTAATTTTAAAAATTAAAAATAATTTATGCTGGCTTTTACTTCAGGTTGCGGAACTAGGTTTCCCTAAATATCTCAGAGGAGAGAAAGTTATTACACAAATCACTGTTGTACCCCATTCCTGCTTGTAAAAGAAATGAAGAGTAACTCGTGGCTTCCTGCTGCATTTGCCACTCTGTCACGAGCCTTCACTGTATCAGGAACATGAAAGGCTATGAGACTCCTAAGCAACGAATGCAATTATCGTGTGCTCGGAACTGGCCACAAAACACTCTTGCTCTAATCAGAGCAGGCGGGGGCTCCGATGTGTGCACCCTCAGTCCTGGGGGAGCAGATAAGGGTATACCCTAACCTCCTTCCTTTTCAGTTACCAGAAAGAGCTTGGATCTAGAGGCAATACCCGCTAAAAGCCAGAAAGGGGGGCCTTCCCTTCTGTACATCATCTGGCCTCCCATCTGGCTAGACTAGGTCACATTTTTTGTTTGTTCAGTTGCTAGGTCACGTCCAACTCCGTGACCCCAAGAACTGCAGCACTCTAGGCTTCCCTGTCCTTTCCTGTCTCCCGGAGCTTGCTCAAACTCATGTCCATTGAGTCGGTGATGCCATCCAACCATCTCGTCCTCTATTGTGCCCTTCTCCTCCTGCCCTCAATCTTTCCCAGCATCAGGTCTTTTCCAATGAGTTGACTCTTTGCATCAGGTGGCCAAAATATTGTTGCTGCATACCAGGCCAGAATCTGCTGAATTATACTGCATAGATTCCTGGATCGACATTAATAATTCTTCAAAGAGAATTGTTAAATTTTCCACAAAGGCAATTTTGAGGGTTTATTTTTTTAGGAATAAGGGTATCAGTCAAATGTGTCAGTGCTTGGGAAAAGTCAAGCAGTTTTCTGAGATGAAAATAATAAAGAAAAATGAAATTAAAAAGCAAAATTCTGTGTTCACCCCCCAAATCCTATGCCTGGGCTAAAGCAAATGGGCCTCTTGTCTGCCTCTCTCACTTCTGTTGTTTGATGACAGAAGTCAACAGATTGATTGGGTTTAAATCACCAGTGGAGTAGGTCTGGAGGAAGGGAGACCATGGCTTGCCTGAGACTGGAGCCGGACTGGGTGGAGGCCATTCAACTCAAATGCTTCTCGCTCTTTACTTCATACCTCGCACGACAGCCTGCCTGCAGGGGTACCGTGTTTCCACGTCTGCTGTCTCACTTCCCAACACTGCCGGAGTAGGCAGAGTGGGTGTCACATGCCCTCTAAAAGGCACAGGAAACGAGCCCAGGACAGCCCGGGACTTACCCAGGATCACACAGTAAACTATTGGCAGGACTGAGACTGTCTTGACTTTCCGTCCAGACTGTCTCTGTCATTAGGGAAACCTGGATCTATTTTTTTTTATATAGTGGGAATTTTAACAAATCCATCTAGGTACTCTGGGTTCTGTCCTGCCCTCAGGTGAGATCACAGCATCCTGGTTCCCTAGAACAATGCCTTCACTGACTTCCTTTTACACTTTGCTATTGGAAAAGACTCTGATGCTGGGAGGGATTGGGGGCAGGAGGAGAAGGGGACGACCGAGGATGAGATGGCTGGATGGCATCACGGACTCGATGGACGTGAGTCTGAGTGAACTCCGGGAGATGATGATGGACAGGGAGGCCTGGCGTGCTGTGATTCATGGGGTCGCAAAGAGTCGGACACGACTGAGCGACTGAACTGAACTGAACTGAACTTATACAAGATAGGAGGAGAATTGCCTGCAGAGTTTTAGTGCTGAAGAGGCTGTGGACTTTGTCGCTCAACATGTCATCTATGCAAGGTCTCATGTGATGGATGCTTGATTGACTTTAGATCCGGGAAATGATGTGTCTTCGATCGGTTTCTACACTTTCCTCCCAATAGAGAACAGGATGGTTCAACTCAACCAGTTTTCCTCTCTCCTGGGAGCCTCAGCCGCCAAGCCTGACCCCAGTTGTCACCATCTCTGGTGTCCTGTCAAGGATTCTTTCCTCTGAACAGTCTTTGATCTGTTACATCACTGAATGTCTTATTTTGAATTTCATGTGTATAGCAGCTGCCCACAGTTCCCTTGGAAGGAAGCTGGTATAAATCATTAAAAAACGAAAACAAAAACAAAAAATAGACCGGCTGACAGTTTGCTCTGAGGCTCCCAAGGAAGTCAGGTAAGGCCTGTGAAATTGGGTCTTTTACTTTTTTTGGCCACTCAGCATGCAGACTGTTAGTTTCCCAACAAGGGATCAAACCCATGCCCTGCTGCGGTGGAATCGCACAGTCTTAACCACTGGACCACCAGGGAAATCCCAGGATCAGGTCTTAATACTGGTGTCAGCAGAGCAACGAGGCAAGCCCTGGCGTTCCTGTCTGCTCCTGGACCAGGAGACTGAAAGCATGTGTGCTTGAGAAGGATGTGATTTGACTCACACCCTGGGAATTCTCTCTTGGCTCTGGGTCTAAACGTTTTGGACAATATCTACAATCACACTCGCTAGGATATTTTTGGTTTGGAATATAATTTTGAGATACCTTCACATCATCCACGTTTTCTCTTTTTAAAATGGCAAAAGTTACCTCCATATGGTTTATGTGGTACAGTGCTTCCTAGAGATGCAGAGTAGAATTTATAAGTTACATGCTTTGGGTTGCCTCTGTTCCTAGAGCCTGAGCTCTGGCAACGTTTCACTCTCTGAGGGTCTGGAGACCCAAGTTAAGACCCTGTGCTCCATGGGCCGCCTCTGAAACTCAGGGTAGTCCTCAGCTAGATCCATTCAGCTTGCCTTCACTGATGAAGCTTGCTTTAATTGTTGCTACACAACAACCTACACGTACTGTAAGGACCAGGCAGCTTCAACAGTTAGATATTTTCCCAAGTTGTTGTTTTTTCTCAGGAACTTGGAGACAGCTCTGTCTAGTTGGAGCTTGAGCCAGTTAAGACTGGTTAAGACCTCTGATGCTCCAACTGGGCATGTGCAAGTGGCTTCTTGCTGACCTTTTGACCTCAGAGGGCTCAAAACTATCTTTTGTTTTGACGCTAAGGCTGCCATATTCTGAACTTGCTTCCCATGGAGACACCTATAGCTTCCTTGCACCTGCTTAGAACTACAATTGCCTCACCTTTTTCTCATCTCCAATCATTACTTTTCCTCATGCTCCTCAGCTGCCGCTTTATCCCATGAATACCTGGGCCACTTGACGTGGGGGAGGCAGCCTGGAGATTTGTTCTGTCTCCACGCTTGGCTGCCTTGTGAACGTGTCTGTTCTCCGCTGCAAATCTCAGCATCTCAGCACTTGGCTTACTGTGCTTGGGGCGAATGAGCCTGGAATTTGGTAGCATTTCATTTAGGGGGAATTTGGAAGAAGCAGAAGACCTGATTCCTGCTCTCAAGGCATTTACAGGTTGGTGTGGCTGGATGAACTTTGGTGAAATGTTGCAGAGCAGTTGAAAAGTGTCCAAAAATATAATATGAAGTAGAGTCAGTGTGCAGAGTGCTGTGGTGGGGAGAGAGCCAGTGGGGAACAGGTGGGGCTGGCTGAGTCAGACCTCCTGGAGCACTAAGTCCTGGGTGGGAGCTCTGAGGATGGGGTGGGGTGCGGATCGTTGGAGAGAATGAAGGAGCATCCCAGGCCTTGGATGCTCCCCTCTGGACTGTCAGCTCCAAAGGCAGATGTTTTATCTGTTTTGGCTGATTTCCTAGCGTGTGGCATAAAGTAGATGCTTAATAAGTAGCTGGTGAATGAATGAATGAATGAACAAACAGATCAGGGAAAGAGCAAAAGTCATCTGAGGCTAGGAGGCCAAAGAGATTGGCTTGGGTTGGGGAGGAAGGTCGTGTTAAGAAAACAGCAATGACGCTTTGAAAAGATAGTTAACATATAGGAATATAGGCCGGACATTTACTGCCATGGTGACCGTGTGTCAGGCATGGTGTCCAGTGCTCCCCGGAGATGACCCCCAGTACTCAGACCTTCCCCTCCAGGAGCTTGGGTCCAGCATTCTTCACAACACAGGTGGTGACAGACCGAAGGCCTGGGGTGCAGGCTTACCTGAAGGCTGGTGGGTACATCCTTAAGGTCTCTTTAATCACCATGTCCAAGTAGGGCAGACCTTCCTGGAGGCTGCAGTATTCAGGGGCCGGCTGACGGAGGGGTGGTGACAAAGGAGGAACGCTGAGTTAGATCGCGCCACACAGCTTTCAGTCTTTCCACTAACTTTAGAGCCCAGCTTCAACGCTCACAAACGCTTACATGGAAACCCCACGAGATGAAACATGATCCCATCCAAATGGCATTAGATTAGCACTCCGCAGAACAGTCTACATATTCTATTATGCTGGTTTCACGGCGCTGCGCGTTACTGAAGACCAGCAGGCCTGGGACTGCGGGGCCTCTGGGTGTCAGACATGTGTTATAAAACAACGGCAGCGGCCGCCCTGCTAACGATTACTGAGAGCGGATGGTGTGGCAGGCTACGCATTGTACACACTCTCTTATGATAAAAGAAATTTTTTCATATCAAGATATAGGGAAGTCATTCTGGCTTTATACATGAGTTCACTTGAATTTTACGCTAACTAAAGTAGCCCCTTTGTGGCCTTTCAAACATACACTGTACAACTGCTTCAACTATTAAAGAAACCAGCACACTGACCAGGAGTAAAGAATGTCTGTGTTAAAAATAAAGATTAAATGCCTTTCTTCCTGGGAAGCCAATGCTGGTTCTCCTTTGATGATAAAACTCCCTTCCCAGGTGCCAAGGCCATGTTGACTTGCTATGTATGTGCTGGTCTTTTTTTTTTTTTGAAACCTTGAAGAAATGTAACCCTGACTTGTTTAATGTTCTTTGTTCTGATGAGATATAAAACTGGGCTGAAAACCCTACTTCTCCAGAGCAGTTTCTCAGAGTAATCTGGGAAGTGGGCTTCTGGACTAATTTGGCTCAAATAAAACTCTTTTCTATTCTTATTAGTGATCATATATTGATTATTTTTGTCAACACTTTTCCTGTAGCAAATCTCAGGGAGGTTGCCACAGGGTAGTAATGAGCACAGCATAAAGTTAAAAGACAAACAGTAAAATAGCAAAACAAAAACAATGGCTACGTTTGGAAAGGATCAATGGCAACAAAAACTCGAAAAGAAAGCGCTAAGCAATGTCTTGTGACCTATGGACTGTAGCCTGCTGGGCTCCTCTGTCCTTGGGCGGAATATAGGAGTGGGTTGCCATTTCCTTCTCCAGGGGATCTTCCCAACCCAGGAATCAAACCCAGGTCTCCAGCATTGCTGGCAGATTCTTTACCAACTGAGCTATGCGGGAAGCCCCCAAACTCCAAGAGTTACAGTAAATCAGTAAGAAAAGAAACTCATCAGAAAAGTGGTCAAGAGAAACGAAGAGGCAACTAGTGTGAGTTGCCTTGATGAAAAATGCAAATTGATAGCATGAGATTCGGTTTTCACTCATCAGATTATAAAAAGCTGGAAAATATTGATTAGGGCAAAGGTGTGGAGAAGCACAACTCCAGCACCCAGTGTTGGGGAACCCTAACATCCCCTGGATAACTTCCACAGGCGACACTGTCGCTCCCTGCCGTCACCCCGTGATGCGAGGAAGGCGTGATCTTGACTTGGTGGGATGTTGAGAAGCTAGGTGTGGGCACCCCTGTGGCTGGGATGAGTTAGGGCAGGTTATAGAAGTTTGTTAGCTGCTGTGCTAATTGAAGGATATCCCCCACCATTTCTCCTATCCTGTCTGTCCACTCCCTACAGTGCTTGAGCGAAGTTGCCTGCTTGATGACAGTCTCATCTTTTTAAATTAGTTGCGGGCATGCTCAGTAGCTAAGCTGTGTTCGACTCTGGTCAGACTCTTTGTGACCCCATGGACTGTAGCCCACCAGGCTCCTCTATCCATGGGAATACCAGAATGGGTTACCATTTCCTCCTCTAGGGGATCTTCCTGACACAGGGGTCAAACCCACATATCCCATGCTTCCTACATTGGCAGGTGGGTTCTTTACAACTCGCACTACCTGGGAAGTCATAAATCAGTTAATGATGTTCAAAGAGAAGTCCTCAGTTTGGGAGGACTTTTCTTCTCCTCTTTGGCTTGCTTCTGTCTCCTCTCAGGACAGCAGGGGGCAGCACTTGGGGCAAGTCCATTCTGCACGCCCCATCTTACCCCTGGGAGCTGCTCACAAGCCTGCAGCAGTCGCCTTGCATGGGGTCTAAACCAGTGATTGTAAGAGAGAACTCCCTGGATCAGCAACATCAGGGTTGCCTTAGAAACACCTGTCCTTGGGTAGCATCACACACCAGGACAGAAGCAAAACTCTAAGGTAAGGCCAATAGGCTGCCCCATGAGGGAGGGGACCTCACTGGCAGGAGCAAATGCGTAAGCACTAAATGCTTAGTGTGTGAGGGGCAGACAGGCAGAGGGGAGGCTGATGGGCCAGAACACCCGAAGTCCATGGTAAATACCTTAGCTAATCTGTTAGAGTATAGCTGCTCAGTATAAGGTAGCCATTAGTGCATAAAATACTGCTGAGTGAAAAACATCCCTGGTGGCTGAGATGGTGAAGACTCTGTCAGCAACAAGGGAGACCCCTGTTGGATCCCTAGGTTGGGATGATCCCTTGGAGAAGAGAATAGCAACGCACTCCAGTATTCTTGCCTGGAGAATTCCATGGACAGAGGACCCCGGGCGGGCTACAGTCCACAGGATCACAAAGGGCTGGACACGACTGGGTGACTAACATACACACACACAAAGTCAAGTTGCTGAAAACATGTGCAGCCTAATGTTTACAAATTTGAAAGGCAAAAATGAAAACAGTTGGCTTTCCCAACGTTCTCCGTCTTCATTTCTGAGAACTGTTTCTTTAGAAGGTTATCTCCTGACCCTAGACCTCCACCTCCATCCCAGGCCACCAGGGCCGCCCGATAAACACAGGGCTGGGCAGAGGGGCACTAATGTTTACAAATTTGAAAGGCAAAAATGAAAACAGTTGGCTTTCCCAACGTTCTCCGTCTTCATTTCTGAGAACTGTTTCTTTAGAAGGTTATCTCCTGACCCTAGACCTCCACCTCCATCCCAGGCCACCAGGGCCGCCCGATAAACACAGGGCTGGGCAGAGGGGCTCTAGTGCTTGGGGTTTAATGCTCTGTGCTTGCCAAGTGGAGAGTCTTGTTTTTATTTATTTATTTTTTAATTGAATTTGTCACAATACTATTCCTATTTTATATTTTGTTTTGTTTTGTTTTGTTTTTTTGGCTGTTGAGGCATGTGGGATCTTAGCTTCCAGACCAGGGAGGGAACCCACACCCTCCTGCGTTGGAAGGTGAAGTCTTAACCCTGGACTGCCAGGGGAGTCCCCTGTGGAGATTCTTAATCGTCAGATCTTTGAATTGATGTTTAGGGAGCAGAGTCTGAGGGGATACTGGAGCGGGCACTGGGGCTTGGAGCCTCACCCATGAAGGCTCCCATCTTGGCTTCTTCCCCAGGCTGGGTTCTCAGCTGTCTGCTCTCCTGCCCCTGGTGCCCTGGGCCCAGCCTGGCCACCCTTCTCTGCTTTCCCTTTGACCACCATTGCCCTCCATTCCTCAGGGGCCTAGGCTCAGGTGTGAAGGTAGGCATGGGGTGCTTGTACCCTGAAGCATCTTGGAGTGGGCATGGTGTTGGCCATCCCTGCCCTGGGCAGGCAGCATTGTGGCTGTGTGTTGGCCTGGGCAAGCCTCTGCCCACTCCTGGTCTAATACTGCATGTTTCCTGGCACAGGAGTTTAAAGATCTTTGGCGAGTGACAGCCTATTGTGGGTTTGGGGGCTGGATCTGGGAAGGAGGGACATCTGGCTCATCTTCCCTAGACCCTGCCCTGGGGTCTAGGGGTGCCATCCTGAAGTGGGGCAGAGATCCCAGGCTCCTGACTCTCCCAACTCATCCTGTGCCCCAACACTCTGGGGGAACCTGGTGCACCCCCTCATCTTCCTTCCAATCTTGAGGACTTAAGGTTGTCTTTATCTCTTCTGGCCCATGAGTCACAAAATACTAGTTAGGTAATTTCAGTGGTTCTGCATGTGAGTTAAATGCTCTGATATTACCATTTAAAAGTGGCATTGCATGATCCAGAGATGAGTGGTAAAATTCACACTGATAATTTAAAATTTAGAGTTTTCTTTACTTAGACTGGTGTTAAATAGAAAATAAAACACACTGTGATAATTTGAGAGATGGGAGAAGAAAGGAAGAGCCTTTCTGTGTACTGTTAACGGCACTTTCCCTTGCTTTTATCCATTTGGCATCAGGTTGGACAAATTACATAGTCAGCCCTGCAGGCCACCGTTGATTGGCTCACGAGTGGGGCTCTGACGTGAAAGTGTCTGCCTGGACTTTTGGACCTAGGCAGAGGAAAAAGGAGTTTTTCTCCAGCAGCTGGAAGCTGAACACAGGTGAGTCATGATCTGTTGGTGGCCATGTACCGCCATGTGGATTAATGAGCAGTAAACACATTTGCCATGAGAAAGAAGCAATGAATTAGATGTGCAGAGAACCAGAGGCAAAGGACAGAGTCCATTTCCTTGTGTCCTGTTTGCCATCTGCTTCTGGAAAGGAGCCCTGCGGGTGGCGTCTCAGTACTCTTCCAGCAAGTTCTCATTTTTGACCTAACTTAGTGAAGCCGAATTCTATTATCTGCAAAGAAAGGAGTCTTAACAAATGCAGACATGTAAAAAGCCAGAACAGAACAGTGGTACTGTTCACCCAAATGTAGAACTATATCTCAGAAAAGGAAGCCAGATTTAGGAGTAGCATCCCTAGCAAGTCCGTGGTATTGGTTGCTCAACCAAAAGTGTCTGGCTGGAAGCTGTCAGCACTCGGAAGGGAACTTTTTAAGACAGGCCAAGGGTAATTTGTATTGTGAGGTCAAGTCTTCATTTATTCTTTTCCCCGATGAGCTTTTTTTTTTTTTTTTTTTTTTTATCACTACTTCTTAGCTTTGGGCTCAAGATGCATACCAGCATCAGCGTGTTGGCCCAGCAGTTCTCGACACTCTTGAACGTTAGACGCAGCCGGGGGGCTTTTAGTATATAAGGATGTTTGATTCCAAGCCCCTCAGGGGTTTGACTGTTGGTCCAGAGTAGGGCCTGGATGCTGGTTTTGTGCAGCCAAGGGGGTGAGACCGCTGCAGACGATCTGTCTGACCTGCCCTAGTGATCTTTCCTGCATGGATGTACGGACGTGGTTGAAGGGGGGCGCTCAGCGTTTTAACCAAACCCGGGCGAGGCAGTCCCCACCCACCCACTCAGACTCCCTTCACCCCTTAGAATCCGGTCCCCCCCCCCCCCCCCCCCCCCCCCCCCCCCCCCCCCCCAACCCCCGCGCCCCCCCACGCCCCCCCCCCCCACCCCCCCCCCC